>JAZAVK010000041.1:0-294672 GCA_037954305.1 Neonectria magnoliae
AATAATAATAATAATAATAATAATAATAATAATAATAATAATAATAATAATAATAATAATAATAATAATAATAATAATAATAATAATAATAATAATAATAATAATAATAATAATAATAATAATAAACCTAATATAGATCCTAAGTAAGAGAGATATAGTAATTACTACTAATATCTCTATAAGTAGATACTAATAATAATAATACTAGTAATACCTATAAGTTTCCCTTAATATAGTCTTAATATATAACTATACTAATCCTTAGTAGGTAAAGAGAAAAGCTAGAGTAAAGGGTATAGCTACTTTAAGGGATAAGTTTCTTAGTAAGGCTTTTATTACTACTCCTATAACTATAGCTATAGGGGTAGTATAGGATATCCCCTATTCTATATATATTATATAGATAGGTAAAGATAGTACTATAGGTCTCTACTAAGACTAAGCTAATATAGTAGTAAGTAGCTATATAGCTTATATATATATATATAAGACCTATAAGCCTTTACTATTTACTATTATTATAGCTATCTAAGCCTTAGTAGTAGCTCTTTTATATAAGAAAGGTATTAATACTATAAGTATAAGTTAGTTCTATTATATAATATTATATAATACTAACTAGGGTATAGGAAGAGCTTAGGAAGCTTAAGGATACTACCCTAAAGGCTAAGAGCTAGGCCCCTAAGTAATTCTATATTATACTTATAGTAATAATTATAAGCCTATTAACTAACTAGCTTAATAAGTTAGTTAGTAGGTTAACTATATTACTAAGGTACTTAAGCGCTTTAAAGGTATATTAGGTCTAGCTTTTACTTACTTAGGTAGTATCCTTAAGTTAACTAAGTCCTTAGAACTTAGATAATCTAATAAGGAGGATAATTAGGAGGAATAGGGTTAGGAGTAGGGTTAGAGAGTAAGAAGGGAAGGTATAGAATTAGGGTATATCTATAGTTTAGTATAGGCTAGTTTTTTTACTCTTTATAGCTTTTTTCTAAGTATATTTTATCTTTCCCTAAGGGAGGGTAAAAGATACTTAGTATAGGTATACTATAAGTTTAGCTAGTATCTATAAACTTAAGCTATATACTCCTTAAGCTTATACTTTACTTTTACTTTATAATTATAGTTACTATAGATTTAGAGAGTAAGCTTATAGTATAGGATAAGGTATAAGTAAAGGAATTAATAGGTAATTAATTAGGCTATTTTATAGTTTAATAGTTACTACCTAAGTTTATATAGGTTCTATAGTAAGTTTATAAAGAGGCTATATTTTTTAGTAAATCTTTAGTAGAAGATAATAATATATTTAGGTGTTTCTTTACTATTTCTATATAGGTAAAGTAGTAAGGGTATATTAAGTATATATTAGGAGAAAAGAAAGCTTCTTAAACTAATTTTCCTAATCCTTAGCTATATAAGTATTAAGCTTTAGTACTTATTAAGGTTTTAGTATAAATATAATACCTTTTTATTATTAGAAGGAGGGTAGGCTTTTACTAGCTTAAGATAATTTATCTTATAGTACTTTCTTACTATATCTTAGAGTTAGGTCTAATATATAGTTTACTTAGATTAAGTATAGGCCTTAATTTTAGTAAGGGTTAGTACCTATCTTATATATAGAAGCTAGCTCTTTAGCTAATCCTTAACTTTTTATAGTAATTATTACTAAGGTCCTTATTATTATTTATAGTAGATCTACCTTATAGCTATTATAGTAATAGATCTTATAAGTAAGGTTATATTCTACCTTTCTATATAGCTATAGAATTAAGTAGCTAGTTTATTAAGATAGATATTAAAGGGAGGGATAGCTAGTTCTATCTCTAGAAGGTAAGCTAGTATAGCTTTATATACTCTTATAATTATATATAGGCTTTAGGTCTATTCTAGTATAAGTACTTATATAATACCTTAGGGCTTTCCTCTAGGGGTAGTTAAGGTATAGTATACTCCTATGCTATAGATAATAGTTAAATAGATAACTTATATATAGATTAGTCTTACTACTTTAAGGTTAACTCTCTATATACTTATAGTAATTATAGTAAGAGCTTACTATTAGTATTTAAGCTTCCCCTTAAGAGTATTTATATATAGTCCCTAGAGGAGTTTATAGTAAAGGAAGAGTCTAAGGAATCTATATAACTTAATAGGTACTATTATTAGATCTTTAAGTTAGGCCTAAGTCTAGTCTATAGTATATTTTTAAGTAAAGTATAGAAGCTTTACTTTATCTAGTTCCTAGGTTATTCTATTTATTTAAGCTTAGTTATTATAAATATTTTAAGCGGTTTTAAGTTAGGCTTAGGTTTCTTCTATATTATATCTAAATACTAGTAGGTTAGTATTATTAGTAAATCTAATAATTATTATTCTAAGTATATTCTTAAGGGCTTTATAAAGGCTAGAGATAAAGAGGATAAATAGTATAGGTAATAAGGAGGATCCTTAAGGAATACTAACTTAGATCTTAATAGAGTTAGAAAGTTAGCTATTAAAGTAGAAGTATACTATTTATACTATAAGGTAGCTAGTAAGCTATATAAGAAGCTATTTAGAAAAGCTTAGTTATTATAGGGCTATAATAAGTTATTAGTAGTTAATAGTATTAAAGGCCTTTATAAAGTTAAGTTAGAAGAGAGAGCTAAGGCTATACTAGGCCTAGGCTATATATATAGCTTTAATAATAATAGTAAGGGTAAGCTTAATAAACCTCTTTAATTAATTACTTATTTATTCTATAGGTAGAAGCTTTTTTAATTCTATTATAATTATAATATATTAGCTAATAACTATCTTAATAATTTTTCTAATAATATTAAGTAAGGATATTAATTACTATCCTAATATAGTTTATTATTTAGCTAGAGTCTTATTTATCTTTAGGATAATTATAATAATTATAGTATAGAAGTAAAGTAAGAAGTAACCTATTATAATACTAATATTTACTATCTTAGTAATTATAAGTATAAGTAGCTTACTATATACCTTTAGGAACCTAGTAGGGATACTATCCTTACCTAGGGCTTTCTATAATCTAATCTTTTAAAGGGCTTTATAAATCTTAATAGGTTCGATATAAGGGTATATTAAGCTTAATTTAGGTTTAGGGATTCTAGGGGGGGGAGGGGAGAGAGGTTAGAGTTATTAGCCTAGGGTTTAGGGAAGAATCTCTATATAAGGGTTTTAGCCTTTTCTATATAGAGTATTACTAGCTCTATATAGTTAGGTTAGGTAAGGGGTAGTAGCTATAGTAGAACTACTATAGTTCTACTATATAGTCTTACCTATCTTTCTATTGCTTAGAACTATATATTATTATACTTTAGAAGCTCTATAAGGAGTTCTCTCTAGAGAGTATATTAAGTACTTTTTATACTATAGTCTTATTATACTTATGCTTTAGCTAGGGCTTACTAGTCTAAGATTTAACTAGTACGCTAGGCTATATAGTAAGCTTATTTAAGCTCGCTAGTTACTATAAATATTTTGCTATTTTACTATAGATTTTAGTAGGGTATAGATTTCTTTTACTTTAGGGTTATAAATTAAGTAATTACTTCTAGCTATTTAGAGAGCTAATCTACTACTTTATTAAGAGCTTTTATAGTAGTTATTATACCCTAGGTCTATTAAAGATAGACTATTACTTTACTAGTAGCTTTATAAAGGTTAGTTTTCTTTTAATTATAACTAAGGTTTAGTTTAGAGGTTAGTTTATCTAGGGTAATAATAATATAGATTTATTATAAAAGATAGTTAGATCCTTCTAGTTTATAGTTAGTTCCTTTATATATTATATAAATAATCTCTAAGGCCTAAGCTAGATTAAGGGTATTATTTTAGTAGCCTTAGGCTAGCCTAGTAATAGTACTATAAAGTATATAAAGGCTAATATAATACTATACTATCTTCTAGATAAGGATATTACTACCTTAATCTATTTAGCTATAATAGTTCTAGAGAGGGTAGTAAAGGTTAAAGTTACTAATAAGTAGTATATAATCGCTTAAGGTAGTTTTAGCTAGGGCTTATAGTATAGGTAAGTTACCTCTATTATTTAGGGGGTTATAAAGAGCTATAATTTAGTATTAAGTCTTTAAGAAGGTAATACTTACTTAATTCTCTCCTACTTTAGATAATTATAACTTAGGTTTATATTATTTATTAATATATATTACTACTTATTTACTTTAGTAAACTATATAGTAATTATATTTACTTAGGTAGGCTAGGGCTTTAGTCTTAGAGTTTCTATTAGGTTTAAGAAGTATAATTATATTATATTTACTATAGGCCTATAGAGCAATCTATATAAGGGTAGGCTAGTAGTTAGTATTTTAGAAGAGTACTAATATTAATTAGTTACTTAAGGGGGTAATAGTAATAGTAAGGAAGTAAAAGTAAATATTATAAGTAAGGATAATATATAGGAGGTATAGGCTTAGGTTAAGGACTAACTAAGGATACTTTATAGTCTATTTACTAAGCCTAGGGATCTTCTAAGCCTTCTTAGTAATAAGCTTCTAAGTAGTTAAGCTAATAGAGAGAGGGGTAAGAGACTCTAGGATATAGATACTTTAATTATTATATAGTCTTAGAAGTAAAGTAATCTATCTAAGTAGCCTTCCTTAGTATATACTTAGTATAAGGTTATAATAGGGTAGTTATAGCTTTAAGCTATATATTTATCTTTATATAGAATATAGTTTAGTAGGATCTCTCCTTACTTAGTTAGGTATTCTTCCCTATTAGGGTATATAGTACCCTTATATTACCTATAGGTAGGAGCTAACTTATAGTTCTAAGCTAAGTATCTAAATTTAAAGTAGTTATAGTATTAAGTAGAATAAAGTGCTTTATTAAAGGGTTTATAGTTATATAGCTATATATTAAGTAATAGGCTATTATTATAAAGATAGTTTACCTCCTTAATAGAGCTAATATATAGAATTAAGTTTATCTTTACTTTAGGGCTAGGATAGCTAGTTTTTTATTTTTTTACTTAAAGGATCCTTAGTTAGTTAGATTTAGCGATTTCTTTAATAAGCTTATTAGTATTATTTAGAATAAATATAAGTTAGATTCCCTTTACTATTACTATAAAGGTTAGGAAGGATAAGGCTATATTATTACTAAAGGCTTTAGAGACCTAATCCTTAGTATAGAGAGCTTATACTTTATTAGTAGTAAGAAAAGTAAGGATTATATTACTACTAGGGAGCTTTTATACTATAATAATACTAGAGTTACTATAGGTTTAGTTCGCTACTACTATAGTATCTTTTAGGGTTTAGTTACTAATATTAAGAAGAGTGTTTTTAGTTCGGATAGTAACTTTATATTTAATATAGCTTTAGGTTATTTATTTAAGGCCTCTATAGTTTAGGGTTATAAGGTTTTATACTATAACTAATATATATAATAGTTAATTTCTTTTGTAGTTATTAATTCTAGAAAGGGTAGTCTTAATAACTAAAGTAAGGGTATTAGTAATATTTAAGATAATTCGCTCTTTAAAGCTTACTTCTAGGTTGTATAAGGTATCCTTTTTGCGGGAGGTATATACTTATATCTTATATATAGTACTATAGGATTGGATAATATTCTAGACTTATTTAAGGAGGTTAGGAGGGATAATTCTAGTAATAGTATTATATACTTTACTTTCTAGGTTATTAATTAGTATTCTACTAGTTTCTATATTAGGTTTATTACTTTTGCTTAGTATATATTAGCTAATTCCTACTAAGGGGTTATATTAGCTTTAGTTAAGGCTATACACTCTTAAGTTAATAGTTATTAGTAGTATATTAGTACTATTACTATAGCTCTAATATACTATTAAATCTTAAGTAATATATATATAAGGATTTTAAATTTAGTATTAGAATATATTTTAGAGGTAAGTTAGTAGTATAGTAAGTAAAAACTAGGAATTTATAAAAAGGTTTTAGTTAAATAATAAATATTTAAGTAAGCTTAAAAATAAATTTCTACTTATTTAATTAATTAATTATAAATTTAAGAAAGCTATATTTTCTTTATATCTTATTAATAGTATATATTTACTATATAATATAACTTATATAATTTTAAGCTATTATTAAAGCTAACTCTTAAATACTCTATAGATAATTATAAAATAAAAACTTTAAGCCTTTAGAATAATAATATTTATAAGTTTTTTCCTTAAGACTATCTTAAATACTATCTAAATAGTTTAAGCTATTAATTAATATTACTTATAAGTTAATAGTATTTATATTAAATAGGATAACTTTAATAATTAAAAAAAGAAAGTTAAAATAATAAATTATATATATATAAGTTATATTACTTACTTTAGTTTTAAAGACTAACTTTATTAATAATAAGCTCTTTTTATTATAAAAAGAACTTTAAGTTAGTATTATAAGAATTATAGCTTATCTAATTTTTTATAATATATTACTATTAAATATTATAGTATACTTATATATTAATAATATTAATATTTATAAAGTACTAATAATAAAATAAATATAATACTTTTAAAAAAAGCTTCTTTTATATTATTATTTTTACTTTATTAAAGGCTAATTTATCTAAGTATATTAAAGTAATAAGTAAAAAGAAATAATCTAAGAATATCTTAATTACTTAAAGAAGGCTAGCTATAAAGAATAGCTATTATTACTATACTCTATAAATACTATTTACTCTTATAAGTATATTCTTAATAAATAATTTAAAATCTTTTAAGAGAGTAATATTTTCCCTACTTTATATAGTATTATAAAATAATATAATTACTAGCCTTTTATAATAGAGAAATAATAATATAGTATTTTAACTAACTTTATATAAAGTATTTAGCTAAAGTTAATTTAATCTTATAAATTATATTATATTTTAATATAGTAATAATTCTTAGTTAATAGTAAATACTAAAGTAATAGCTTACTTACTAAATATAAGCTATAGTAATAAGTTTAGTTAAAACTTATTAAGCTTTACTATTAAAATATATACTCATTTATTAAGTTATATTATTCCTAAGAATATAAATAATAATCCTTACCTAAAGATTAAAAATATATATTAGCTATTAATAGAAGTAAAGAGTAAGGAAATATTATTAAAAAGTAATAATCTATAAGTAATACTTATAAATTTACTTTAAGTACTATCTAAAAACTAAATTTTTTAGTAAAATAAGGTAAAGAAAGAAAGAAATAAGAATATAAAATAAGCTAATTATATTAAATATAGTTTTTACCTAATCTATAAAGTAATTATTTAAGTAGCTTTTATAATAATTACTTTATATAGAAGTATATAATAATTATATTTATCTATATAATAAAAAGTAATCTAACTTTATAATAAGATATCTAATAAAAATATATAATTATATACTACTCTAACTTCTTATATAAAAAAGCCCTTTCTTATAATTTATATATATTACTCTATACTACTTATAAGCTATTATCTTATTTATAAAGTACTACTCCCCCCTATCTTTCTCCCACCTAGCATGAATACTACTATTTAGTTCGTGGAGTGTCTGGGATAATGGTGAAAGGTCCCCATCCTTCTCTGCGATAGCACTCATATTCTCAGCAACCTTCTCCAGCAAGGCTAAGTCGCTCAACGCGGTAGAACCCGCTTCTCTATGGCTGCTAAAAAACAGGTGTCTAGCCAAGCAGCCATACGGCACATAACAGCGAAATGCGCCAAATATGTACGACGCGGCAAGCGGACTTGTGTACTTTCCTAAGCCTAGAAGAACAAGTTCTAGGACGTTGCGGGCGATATTGACTGACAGGAGAGAGACTGGTTTGTCGTAGCAGGGGAACGGTATGCCGGATACTTCAGACTGGAGAGCCTCCATTTTGCGGCTCATGGTCATCATGGAGCAGCTTGCTGTGAGTGTGAGGTCATAGAGCGCCCACCAGCTTGAGGCGGTTTCTTCGTTGGCGTCCATTGAATCTCTCTGTTCGTGATACAACGCGTCAGTCCAGTTACATCAGATCGCTGGGATTGGGGGCCTGGAATCAAGTGAGGACGGAGCAGAATAGGTAGACTCACCACGGACCATTCCCTGACCAACTCTTCTATCTCGACACAAAGTCCCTCGATCCGTTCAATGCAGTCCTTATCTTCTGAGCCCTGAGCAAACAAGTCAAAGAAACGGAGGAGAAGAAAAGTCAGTCGTGACTTGACAAAGAATGCCAACGTGGGAGCCATGTGTTCTGGATGTTCGGGGGCGATGTTGATCGCTGGCAGATTGACACGCCACTCGGTCAGGTTGGCCGTCATGATGGCGGGCTTATCGTGTAACAGACGGAAGAAGAGATCGACAAGCACCAAGGCCCAGATGCCCTGCCTGTCATGGTCCGTTCCGGAGTCGGGAGATTGCTGCATAAAGGTACTGGGAAAGTCTTGATCGATGTTGTGCAGGTTCAGCTTTGTCACGCACTGGTACACGAGCTTGTACATGTTCCAGCTGAATTCAAAGTCGCATTGGTGGAAGGAGGCTCTCATCTACCCCACGTGATCAGTATACCGTATACATGTATTCAGATTGGGGAGACGCATACGAGGAGGATGGCGGAAATTAGATCAGTCTTGGTCCCCGAACTGCGATCCCTCCAGGCCGGCAGCGCACGAAGACAGCAGCCATATACGCGTTGGGTCAAACCGCTGCCCTGAGGCCCTAAATCGTCCGCAATCACCATAGACCCATGGTAGACGATGCTGTAGTAAAGCACAACTACGGCTGGCTCGAGAGTAACTTCAGGTATATCGATGATGTCGGGGATCAGGTGCATCAGCTTGACATTGATGAAGCTCGGGAACGTGTCGATCTTGAAGTGGATACAGAAATCTGCAGAGAGGGCTTAGCTGTTGCAACGACTACACATTGATACTGTCCGGTCCTTACTCTCAACACAGGCTTTGGCAATCTCTGGTCGTATGTGGTAGTCCATAGATGCAGTTTGCCTGAACAAGTTCTGTCGCTTGAGGTGCAAGATCTGCTCAAAGGCCTGCTGGAGACGCACATCTGCATTCAGGGGCGTTGCTGGGCAGTCGGGACAACAATTAGCTTCTGCCTTTTCTGCGACAGTGTCGGCGTGAGTTCTGAAGGCAGGCGACGAGATCACGGAGTCTTCTTCGGGAGTTTGCGCAGATGTGAGGGAAGAAGAGCCCTGAAGGCTTCCCGGGCTGTCATTGGTGAGCGCGGTGTTAACCGTCGATGGATCCGAGACAAGCCGTGTGCATTTCTCTTCAACCTGGAGCAGCCTCTCAAGGAGACCTGAAAGAACATGGTCGCTTAACCGGCTGAGGGATGTCAGTGTCAAGCCGAGTAAACGAAGTGCGAGCATACGGCTGTTTTGGCTGCCCCCTTGGGGGATTAGCCTTCTTCTTTTTCCGTCGTTCAGGATACGCGCACGGTAGGCCTCGAACTTGACAGTTGTCACATGTAGGCTTGGCGCGGTTGCATCGAATCTGATTCGGTTATTAGCAGACCATTCAACACAAGGGTGACGCTGTGGCGTGAAGGCCAACGGATAGTGGGTGGGCCGAGAGGACCAGCAGCACCTTTCGAGTCTTGCAACCAATACACTGTGTTTGGGAAGTATCAGCATGTCAGATCTGACAGGCCAGCATGTAGTCGAGGCTTGGCTCTGATACCTACCGCTAGCTCATGTTGGCCGCGCCGTGGTGGCACAACGGGATCCATTGTTGGTGGGAAAACGGAGAAACGCCAGGGCCCGACGTTAGTGGTAGCGGATAAAGCTGTCGTGTTTTGATCCACGGTCTTTCGGGGAAGCGCAAGGGTTATGAATAAAGATGTGGAATCCAGCAAGGCGTTATGGCGCTATTCCAGGGCGGGCATCGCCTGGAACCGAGTCCGTTCTCCATCTCCGAGGCCCAATCACGGCACTATGGGTATGGGTCCTGAAGAGGTAAGCGCTTGCGAGGCCAGCAGTGGAAGTTCTCTCGGTGAATGCCATTTTTCTGCGTCTGGATTCACGCTCGCATTATCTCTTACGTCAAAGTTAGCCAATCGGCCTGGGGAAAGTCGCGAAGCCCTCTCAGCTTGGACCCTTGCACGGGGGCGGCGGAAAACTCGAGAAGTCCGTTTCCCCGGTGGCGGCGCAGGGATGCGGTGGATCAGGTCTCGACTTTGGCAAGCCCTACGGCCAATGACAAGTTTGAAAATAGACAGGCGCGGAAATCTTACGGCCGTAGAGCCCCGGCCCGTACGCCATCACAGCTGGCCGAGCGTCGCAAAACCCGAGGTCGAATGTCCGTCCCACAATTTTTCGGGGGCCTGTTTTACACGGCGCCGAAGGGTCCGGAGATCAGATCTTGCTTCACGGGGGAGCCCCGAGCTCGGCATTTTGTTGTTATTAAATGAGATGGCTCTCGTTCTCACCTCACTGACTGGTTTTTAGGCATCAGCTAGCTGTGACTTGAGCCGGTGTGTGTAATATCACCCCTTCGTTTTTACTTTTCTTGCATTTTCTAGATCCCGTTTTCTGTGTAATTCCTTCATCCTCCTTTTCGATACCCAAGGCACAATGCCTTCCGATGGGAACCACGGCATCGAGTCCGAGAAGCCGGTTCTCGCGACGGACAAGGCGATATCCTGTCGAGACTCGTACAACACCCTGATTCCCGAGGCCGGCACCACCCCCGACAAGGGAGAAGAGCAGGTGCACGATGAAGTCCTCGACCTCGTCAGGCGGTTGACGACCCGTTCTCAGGGCGGCGGCACAGCATCCCTCTTTCCCCTCGCCGGAGACGGACCGTTGAACCCCAACAGCGAAAAGTTCAACGCCAAGGCGTGGGCCAAGGCGTTCTACAAGGTCCGCAAGGAGTCCCTCGAGGGAAACCCGCCCAAGACGACGGGCATCGCCTTCAAGAACCTCAACGTCTACGGCTTCGGCTCCGACACCGACTTCCAGAAGAGCGTGGCCAATGTCTTCTTCGAGGCTAACAGGTTGGCCAAAAAGTGGTTCTTCAACAAGAAGGAGGAACGTGTCGATATTCTGCACGATCTTGAGGGCGTCGTCCACAGTGGAGAGATGCTGTGCGTGCTCGGGCCCCCGGGCTCCGGCTGTACGACCTTCTTGAAGACGGTCGCCGGCGACACCCACGGCTTTCACGTCCATGAGTCGTCCACGCTCAACTACCAAGGCATCCATCCCGAACAGATCCGAGGTGCCTTCCGCGGTGAAGCCATCTATACCGCCGAAGTCGACCACCACTTCCCGCAGCTCACCGTCGGCGACACCCTTTACTTTGCCGCCGCGGCTCGGTGCCCTAAGAATATCCCCTCTGGGGTCAGCCGAAAGGAATACGTGGAGCATCTCCGCGATGTGACTATGGCTACGTTTGGCATCTCGCATACCAAGAATACCCGCGTTGGCGATGACTTTATCCGCGGCGTTAGCGGAGGCGAGAGGAAGCGTGTTACGATTGCCGAGGCCTCGCTAAGCTATTCCCCCCTGCAATGTTGGGATAATAGCACCAGAGGTCTTGATAGCGCGAACGCAGTGGAATTCTGCCGGACTTTGAGGACCCAGGCTGATGTGATGGGCTGCACTTCGTGTGTTGCTATCTATCAAGCTCCTCAAGATGCCTACGACGTGAGTATACGGAGAATATTTCTACTTGGGGGAAATGCTAATGGCTTGAACAGCTTTTCGAGAAGGTCCTCGTCTTATACAAGGGCCGTCAAATCTTCTTCGGCAAGGCCTCAAGAGCCCAGGCATACTTTGAGGAGCTCGGCTTCGTGTGCCCCGAGCAACAGACCACGGCTGATTTCCTGACTTCCATGACCAGCCCCAACGAACGCGTCATCCGCCCTGGCTGGGAGAACAAGACGCCACGGAGCCCCGAGGACTTTGCCCGAGCGTGGAAAGAGAGCCGTGACCGTGTTCTGCTGCTAGAAGAAATCGAGGGTTATATCGAACGGCATCCCTTCCACGGCGACCACTATGACAAGTTCATGGAGACGAGGCGTATGGACCAGTCCTCCGCCCAACGCCCCAACTCTCCCTTTACTCTGTCCTACCTCCAGCAGATGAGCCTAACGCTGTGGAGGAGTGGAGTCATGCTCAAGACGGACCCCAGCTTGACTATCACCATGCTGGTCACCAACTTCCTGCAGGCCATCATCGTCAGCAGCATCTTCTATAACCTGCCCGAAGCAACGTCGGCCTTCCAGCGCCGAGCTGTCCTGCTGTTCTTCCTCATCCTCATGAATGCGTTCGCCAGCATCTTGGAGATTATCAATCTCTATGCCAAGCGGAAGATCATCGAGAAGCATGCCAGGTATGTATTTTCTGACTTGTAGTGTCCTTTCCTTCAAGCACCAGCCTTTTCCGCTTTGGCACATTTTCTCCAAGACCCAAGGCTAACGCATTAATCAAATTCAGATATGCCCTGTATCACCCCAGTGCCGAAGCCCTGTCTTCGATGGTTGTGGACCTGCCTTACAAGATAACCAACGCGATCATCACTAACATCACCATGTACTTCATGGGCAATCTCCGCCGTGAGCCCGGTCCGTTCTTCTATTTCCTGCTCGTTATCTTCACGACAACCATGACCATGTCAATGATGTTCCGGTTGATCGGCTCGGTCACCAAGTCGATCGCGCAGGCTATGGCACCGTCTGCAATCATCCTGCTTGGCCTGATCCTGTATACCGGCTTCACCATCCCAACGCAGTACATGCGCAGCTGGATTAGCTGGGCTCGCTGGGCCAACCCCATTTACTATGGCCTCGAGGCCATCATGATCAACGAGTTCGCCGGCGTCGACTTTCCCTGCTCCACCTTCATCCCCTCCGGTCCCGGCTACGAGGATGTCTTGCCGAGCGGCAGGGCATGCTCCGCACAGGGAGCTATCCCGGGACAAGACTCGGTCGGCGGCACGGCGTACATCAAGATCGCCTACGGCTACGACCCGTCGCATAGGTGGCGCAACTTCGGCGTCCTGCTTGCCTTCATGGCCCTGTATGGCTCTCTGCACCTCGTTGCCACAGAGTATGTTGCTTCTGAGCGTTCCAAGGGCGAGGTGCTGGTCTACCTTCGCAAGGCCATGAAGCGCTTCAAGAAGTCGCCAGGCGACATCGAGAGCGGTGCTACGGCCTCGACCAATCAGCCAACGTACGATGGTAATGCCTCGGGAGGAGAGGTCGAGAAACACGTCTCAGTGTTTCACTGGAAGAATGTTTGCTACGATATCCAAATCAAGGGAGAGCCTCGCCGGATTTTAGACCATGTTGACGGTTGGGTCAAGCCGGGCACCCTCACAGCGCTCATGGTAAGCTTGCCCCATATGGTTCTCCGCCCTCTGACGCACTTTGACTAATGACTGTATTTTAGGGCTCTTCTGGAGCTGGTAAGACCACCCTTCTTGACGTGCTGGCTAGCCGTGTGACTATGGGTGTGGTCACGGGCGAGATGCTCGTCAATGGATCTCTCCGCGATAAATCTTTCCAGAGAAAGACCGGATACGTTCAACAGCAAGATCTCCATCTCCACACATCAACCGTCCGCGAGGCTCTAACATTTAGTGCCCTCCTTCGACAGCCGTCTCAGTACAGTCGCCAGGAAAAGCTCGATTATGTCGATACGGTCATCAACCTACTTAGCATGGAAGACTATGCCGATGCTATCATCGGTGTCCCTGGTGAAGGCCTCAATGTTGAGCAGCGTAAGCGACTAACAATCGGTGTGGAGCTCGCCGCTCGGCCCCAGCTTCTTCTCTTCTTCGATGAGCCCACTTCGGGCTTAGACAGTCAGACCTCATGGTCGATTTGCAATCTCATGGAGAAGCTGACCAGAAGTGGCCAAGCCATCCTCTGCACGATTCACCAACCCTCCGCTATGTTGTTTCAAAGGTTCGACCGTCTTCTGCTGTTGTCTAAGGGCAAAACCATCTATTTCGGCGACATCGGCAAAGACTCCCACATCCTCGTTGACTATTTTACCCGCAATGGGGCCCACGACCTTCCTTCCAGATCCAACCCGGCCGAGTACATGCTCGAGGTCATCGGCGCAGCCCCCGGCGCAACCACGGATATCGACTGGCCTGATGTTTGGCAGAACAGTGCCGAGTACCAGCAGGTTCAGCAAGAGCTTGGAAGGCTTACGGCTTCGGTATCGTCCGAGCAGCCAGGCACTGACGCTCACGTATACGAGGAGTTCGCCGCAACAGCTCTGGAGCAGCACAGGCAGGTTACCAAGAGAGTTTTCGAGCAGTATTGGCGAAGCCCTGGGTACATATATGCCAAGGCTCTTCTCGCAGTCGGCGTGGTAAGGACCTTTGCGGCTGCCATTTCATCAAAGACATGAGTGCTAACTTTCACAGTCGCTTTTTATCGGCCTTTCTTTCTTAAACGGTGACAATACACAGCGTGGCCTGACGAACCAGCTGTTTGGTGTTTTCATCTTCCTCAGTCTTTTCCCCCAGTTGGTCAACCAGATCATGCCCGTTTTCGCGCTGCAGCGTGTCATGTACGAAGCTCGCGAGCGCCCATCGAAGACGTACTCCTGGAAGGCCTTTCTGACAGCAAACATCGTCGTCGAGCTTGCTTGGAATTCGGTGAGTGGAAACACTTGTCTGTATGTGAATGGGACTAACTCGATAACAGCTGATGTCGGTTTTTGCCTTTGTTTGCTGGTACTTCCCGATCGGCCTGTATAAGAATGCCAGATGGACGGATGCCGTCGACTCACGGGGTATTACGATGTATCTGCATCTCTGGATCTTCTTCATCTTTTCTAGCACATTTGCGCACATGATGATTGCAGGACTCCCAAGCGCTGATATCGCTGGAGGTGCTATGAACCTTCTTCTAATCATGATGTTCACATTTTGCGGGTCAGTCCTCGACCCGAAACCTCTCCCCCCAATGTGTCTACTAACATTGCTCGATAGTGTCCTTGCCGGGCCAAATGCTCTACCTGGATTCTGGATCTTCATGTACCGCGTCAACCCGTTCACCTATATCATCGAGAGTCTTCTGGGTACCTCCCTCGGCAACGCCCCCATGTACTGTGCAGACAACGAATTTGTCCGATTCAGTGCTCCCAACGGCTCAACATGCGCCGAGTACGCCTCCAATTTCATCGCTCAAGCTGGAGGCTACCTCGACGACCCTGAGGCCTCGGACTGCGGATACTGCGCTATGAGCGAGACTAATACCTTCTTGGCCAGTGTCAGCGTCAGCTTCAAGAATAGATGGAGGGACTTTGGGTTCATGTGGGTTTTCTGCATCTTCAACGTCTGCATGGCTTTCTTGTTCTACTGGCTGGCAAGAGTGCCCAAGAACAAGAACACCAAGAAGGAGTAGAACAGAGCCTCGGGACTCCAGCAAGGAGGCGATTTATCCCCTTGAGGACACAGACAGTGATGACACTGCGTAACAAACAAACAAGACTGCATCAACCAACAGAGTTCCTTTCATAGACGGAGGATTTCAATTAGTTATATATCGTAATTTAGAGATAGAATGGTATCGTGTGTTGAACTTTGCATTGTATCAGCCTATACGGTCGCTGGTTCATTCTCATGCCCGTAAATTCCTCCTGCGTAGAATTCTATATGATTGTTTATTAGAAAACCCTTGCCGCCGGAACAATAAAGGAAACAGACTGAAGATTGTGCTATTTCCCTCGCATCTTATCGAAATAGAAGTGATAAGTAGGGGCTTCCTCTGTTATTTCCCACCCTGGGACTGTGGCGTAGGGTACTGAGCTATATAGGCTATTTAATTACCCTAGCTAAACTATAGCTTAACTATCTTATAGGGCTTGTATTATTTATATTAGTAATGTAATATTCTATATATATACTGTATTTTAAGTAGTTATATATATAAAATTATACTATATAAATTTTTTCCTTCTTTTTAAGCTTAACTAAACCCTTAAGTATTATATATAGTGCTTTTATAACTAGAAATAAACTAATTAGATTAATATTCTCTTACTAGCTTAGTATACTTATAATATAAGTAAGTACTTATTTATTAGTAAGAGCTTAGTAGAATATCTATAAAGCTTTATCCCTTAAGGACTAAACTATATAGAAAAACCTTTACTAATTATTAATATCTTAGCTAAATTATAGAGTATCCTACTTTATTAGTATTATAAAGTAATATAAAAGCTACTTAATAGTATTTATAAATATTAAGCTACTTAGTATAACTATAAGAAAGAACTAATATTATTTAATATAAGAAATTAAGTTTTACTATTTATAAAGAATATTAAGATCTAGTAATCTAGTAAGTAATTAGTAAATAAGTATATAAAACCCTACTAGATAATTAAATATATTAGAGATTATTATCTTACTTATAAGCTTAAGCTTTTATTATAATTATAAATATATAATATTTTTTATATCTTAAACTTAGAGAAATAAAGGGATAATAAATTAAAAGTAATATAGTAATAAGATAATCCCTTTATTACTAATAATATCTATATTATTTATTTATTTATTTAATTATATATTATTTTAGCTACTAGCTATCTAATCCTTCTTTACTTAGATTAATCTAAGGTAAGAGGGAAAACCTAATTAATAAGCTATAGGATAAAAACCCCTTACTACCTTTACCTAAGGGGGAAGTAAGTTAGGTTTAGTATATATATATAGTAATATAAGTTATAAGTAGATTTACTTTACTATAAAAGCTAATTTTATACTTATATTTAAAATTTCCTTATAAAGCTTAGCCTAAATAGTATTATAAGATATCTTTAATCCTAAGGTAGATCTAAGTTATCTTTACTATCCTTAATCCTTATCTTCTTAATTATCCTTCTTACTTAGTAGTATACTTTCTCTTATTTTTATAAGTAATTACTCTCTTAATTAGTCTATTAAACTAATTATTACTAAAGCTAGTAGAGTTAGTATATTTATCCTAGTCTAAGGCTACTTTAAAGGATACCTAGATTCTCTATAGATAGGGTAAATTAGTATAATTAATATTATTAGTACTAATATATCTTATAATAGGTATACTATATACTTATACTACTTATCTAGAATATTAAACTATATAGGTCTCTCTAAGTAAATATCCCTTACTTATTATTACTCTTTCTATATAATATAATATATATAGAACTATACTAAGTATAACCTATTATAATTATAATATACTAAGAGGATCTTACTAATAGAGGTAAGGTAAACTATATCCTTTATATAGTAAGCTCCCTTATAATAACTATACCTAGCCTACTCTTAGTAGTATTATATAATATATCTAAAGTAAAAGTACTTAAAGTACTATCTAAGTTAAATACTCTTTAAATAGAGTTTAGTTTAATAAATCTCTATAGCTATAATTATACCTTAATTATAAAGGTTATTTATATTAATTAGTTTAGTTAATAATATAATTAGTAATTAGTAAGACCTAGCTATATATTAGCTTTATAGTAGTTTAATAGTATATACTTTAATACTATTTATTTATTAAATATCTATAGTAATATCCTTAAGTAAGCTCTCTATATAGTTAGTTAAAACCTTTTTAGTAATTATTATAAACTACCTTAAGACTTAATATATACTTAAACTAAAGATAGTAAGGATTTAAGTATTATTCTTTAAGAGATTTATAATAAACCTATAGAAAAGGATTATAATATTCTTACTAAAAAGGTAGTATAAAGTTACTATAAGTAAGGAGAAGCTCCTTAAGAAAGTATAATTAGTAGTTAATATTATATTAAAAGGTATATAATTTCTAATATTAAGGGCTATACTTAGTAATCTAACAATAATTTCCCTACTAAGGTAAGAGAGAATTAGCTTTAAATATAATACTATAAAAAGCTAGAGTATTTCTTTATTATAAATAACTTAGGCTTATATTAAGGTTTTATTAGGTAGGTTCTTTAGGGTAGTTAATATTACTCTTTTAATAGTAATTATAATTATTTTTATAAAGAGTAGTAAGATTAAGATCTTACTATTTATACTTTAAGTATAACTTATAGTAGTATTAGCTAGGATTATTACTACTTTCTAAACTAAGGAGAAATAGCTTCTAGAATAATTACTTTAAGTTTGAGTTTAGTTTTAATAATAAGGTCTTTAAATTAATTATAGGTTATTTCTATACTAAGCTTAGCTTATTATAGTAAGTATAGGTTTTATAGTGAAAAATTTTCCTTAAGGAGAGGAGAGAGATAGTTTATAATCTTAATTCTCTCTATTCTACCTAGTATACTTATTATATATAATATAGTAATAATATAAAAATAAAAAGAGAGTAAAGAAAGCTTATAGAGAAGGTTATTTATATTAGAATTAATTTTAAGTATATAACTAAGGTATAGTAAGAATAACTATAGAATATTATAATATATTACTTATTATATAGTATTAATAATACTTTAATATATAATATTAAAGCTTTACTTCTTTACTTTTTTCTTAATTTTTTAAATCTTAACTAAGTAACTTATAGCTATAGAAAGAGATAATTAAAGCTTAGCTAGTTAATTATAAAGGATTAAGATTTAATTAGCTATTATTTTCTCTTTCTTCTTAATTTTTTCTTACTAATTAATTAGTTTATTAATTATAAAAAATTAGTATATTATTAATAAAGAAGTATAAAAAGAGAAATCTATAGGAAGATATAATATAAATACTATTATAAGTCTAACCTTAATAAATATACTCCTTATATTTATTAGAATAACTTAAGTTCTTTATTTAATAATTAATCTTATACTTAAAGTAATAAGTATAAAATATATTAGTAAAATAGTAATTTAGCTTAGTAAATTAATAAAGAGAATTATACTTAATTATCTTCTTTATATTTAGCTTAGTTATATACTTTAATATTATATTAATATATTATAGAATATTTAGAGAAGTAAGTTATAAACTAATAATAGAAATTATAAAAAGCTTACTTAGGTAGCTTTAAGAATAAGATTAATAAAGAAAAGATATTATATTATAGCCTAGGTTAACCTTAGTTATATAGTATATATATATTATACTTACCCTTACTAATTTCCTTCTAATTATAACTAAATTATAATTCCTAATTATAATCTATTATAGATTATAATTCTAACTTATAATTTATTAGTTAGGATTATAATCCTAAACTTTAATCTAGCTAGGATACTATAAGTATATATATATATTTACTTAGTATATTAGATAAGAGCCTTAAGCTTTTTAACTATTAATATACTTAATTATATTAAATCTTTTTATTTTATTATTATTAGACTTATAATTAATATTACTCTTAATAATATCTTAATTTACTTAATTATATATTATATATTTAGACTTACCCTAAACCTCTAGGTTAGACTTAACTATTATAGATTAGCTATAATATAAAAACTTATTAAGTTATAATTAAAACCTCTAGAGAAAAGTATAGTAATTAGTTTTAATTAATTAAATAATTTATTATATTTTTATTAAAGTTTTAATTTTAAAAGTTAGGATTTTTAGCTTATTTATTTATTTAGCTTACTTATTTATTAAGTATATTATATTATTATTATTATATTTATATATTATAAACCTAGAAGGTAGATAGTATTTCTACTCTATATAGATATAGAAAAAACTAAGTAAATAAAAACCTATATTCTATTTATAGTAAGCCTATATTAAGCCTTTTATACTATTACTATATATAAGTAAATAGTTCTTTATACTAAAGTTAGAATTATTTTAGTTCTTTATAGTTAAGGAAAAAACCTTAATAAAGAATAAAAAAAAAGGGAAAAAAATTACCTAAAGTAAGCTTATATTAATTATATAGTAGAAGCGCGCTAGTATCTAAGGTATAGAACCTCTATATAGTTATAGTTAGAGACCTTAAATATATTATATATTAATTTAGTATTTTAAATAAAAGCTTTAAGCTCTTTAGCTATTAATATACCTAATTATATTAAATTTATTATTCTATTATTACTAAACTATAATTTATATTACTTATTATAATATTTTAATCTATTTAATTAATTAAAATTAATTATTATACTCTTTTCTAAAGGTTTTAATTATAGCTTAATAAGTCCTTATATTATAATTAGTCTTTTTATAAGTTCTATAGTACTTTTCCTTTAGTTATATTAATCTTTCTTAACTATTACTTTTTAATAATTTAGCCTATATCTATATATTAATATTTATTTAATTAATTACTTCCCTTCTTTCCTTTATAATTATTTTTCTTTTATTCTATAGGTAGATTCTTTTTACTTTATATTATTTATTAAGAGTTTTATTTACTTATTAAAGGATTTAATTCTTAGACTTTAATAATATTATTTAATATATTATTACTTTTATTCCCTTAGAAAATAACTTAAGTATCTTAAGGATAGATATTAAAGAGCTATTCTAATATCTTTTTCTTATTATATACTAAAGTATTACTAGTATTAAAATACTAAAAGTAAAGTAATAAAAATACTATAATCTTAGAGTAATTATACTAATTAAATACTATTAATATATTACTTTACTTTAGATAATTAAATAGTTAAGCTAAGGTCTAAAGGGCTAAGGACTAAGATAGTAAGGGCTATTATAATAAAATAAAGATAAAAAAAGCTTATATAATTAAAAAGAATAAAAAGCTTAAAGATTAATTTATATTATAGTATTATTATACTTTTCTTATTATATTCTTATAGTAATTTAATAGACTATCTTACCTTTTTACTCCTTATTATAATAACTATATAAGTAGTATAGAAAGCTAGGAAGAACTTAATCTTTATAATATAGATTATAAAGTATTTAATTAATTACTTAATTACTTAACTATATAGAGTTTTAAATAGCTTAAAGTACTTAATATTAAGAAGCTAAAGTAAATAAAATAAATAAAATAGTATATAAAGTATAATAATATTATTCTCTTTATAATATTTCTTAAAGTTAATAAAGTAATAACTTTTATACTTATTAAGGATTAGAAAATAATAGTAATTAATTAATTAATTCTTTATATATTAATTAAAGTACTTAAGCTACTTAAGATTTATTTTATTATTAATCTAGCTATTTTAAGTTATTATAATAGCTTAATTACTTAAGAAGTTACTTTCTTAATATTAGCTAGTAAGATAATATTAGCTTATAATTATAATAAATAACTAAATTACCTAGCTTTTTATATTAATTACTTAAATAATTATAACTTATTCTTAGTTTTTAAGCTATACTAATTTTTAGTTTTTATACTTATTTATTATCATGCGCTAAAGTATTATTAGCACTAGGACGCTAGAAGTAGAGTAGTAGAAGCGCTGCAGTCTTAGAGTAACTATACTAATCGGACGCTACTAGTACGTTACTCTACTCCGGACGACCGAACAGCTAAGCTAAGGCCCAGAAGGCTAAGGACTATAATAGTAGGGGCTATTATAATAGAATAAAGATAAAAGGAGCTTATATAACTAGAAAGAATAGGGAGGTTAGAGATTAATTTATATTATAGTACTATTATACCTATCCTACTATACCCTTATAGCGATCTAGTAGTCTATCTTACCTCTTTACTCCCTACTATAAATACTATCCTTAATAAGTTAATCTCTCTAAACCTATAGGTATAATAGATTATTAAGGAAGATAACTATTACTAATAACCCTCCTAGTATACTGCCTACCTCTTTAAGTTCGTAGCTAATAAGTAGCGAAGATCCTATAATATTATAGACCTAAGATAGATAACCTAGGAGTTAGATATTACTATTAAACCCCTCTTTCTATTATAATCTTAACCTTCCCTTTAAACCTATTAATATTCTTATAGAAGAGGTAGAGCTAAACCTTTATATTAAAACCCTATAAACCTTATAGTGAATTAGCTATAAGAGATACTAGCTTAAGCTAACTACTACTAGAATTACCCCTAACTTTAACCCTAATATTAAGCTATAACCTATAAAGTAAACTTACTATACCTATAATATGAATATATAGTAAAGCTCTAATTATAATATTAGTAAGCTTATCTTAAAGACTCCTTATTATAGTAGAAAGTCTTAGACTAAATTAAAGATCTATCTTACTAACTTTAATAGCTAATTCCTTTTATATCCCTTAAGCTTTTATATAAACCTACTAAAGGTCCTACTTACTAGTAGCTATCTTAAAGGATTAGTTAAGCTATATTAGACTAGCTTCCTTAATAATAATTAAAGAGGCTAAATTAATAAAATTATATAGAATAATTACCTTACTTAGGTTAAAGGGACTATTAATAATAACCCTACCCGATACCTTAAGATAACTAGGAAGCTAGTATACTACTATATAAAGCTAACCTAGACCGTTAGGAACTTCCTTAACTATTATAAAGCCCTTAAAGCTAAGCTCTTAGAATAGCTACCTAAGTCTTATTAAGTTTGCTTAGTAATTTATTAACTTATGCCTATACTATAAACCTAGGTAATTAGCCGTAAGATCCCTTTAATTTAGTAGAAGTTCGTTAGCTTAGTTACCTAAGTAGAGACTATTCTTAGAAGACCTAACCCTAGCTATAATAATACTAACTTAGTACCTACTTTAAGTATTACCCTAAATACTAACCCTACTAATACCCTAGTAACTCTATAAATACCTAGCTAGCCCTATAGAGGCCCTATTATATACTATAAGTATAGAGAAGAGGGTTATATCTTAATAAAATGCTTTAAACCTAATTATGAGATATATAAGAGTAACTATTATACTATAAATTAGTATTAAGCTAGCCATAACCTTACTATACTTATAATAGCTCTTAATAATATCTAATTTACTAGTGTAGGAACCTAATAGGGGCCTAACTAAACTCTATCTTTATTAATATATTAGACTATTAGAACCTAATTATATATAAAGGGCTAGTAGAAGAGATTAGAGAGAGATACTTTAGCTAATATAGAAGCTAATATAAGCTTTATTTACCCTTACTACTTAACTACTACTAAATAGAAGGATATTAGATCTAGTAAGGTCTAAATTAAAAGAGTTAATAATAAAGTCCTTAAGAACTAAGGAACCTTCTAATAACTAGTAATAGTCTATAATAATATAAAGAAAGTAAGAATATATAAAGTTTACTTCTATATTACTACGATCTACTAGTATATAGCTATCCTTAGAGACCCTTAGTTTTATAATATAGAACCCTAAGTCCTTAAGTAGAAAATAAAGACTTAAAGGTATAGTATACTATAAAGTAATATTAAGGTTATTATAAAGAAGAAGGGGATACGTAGGGCTACTAGAGAATATATTACCGCTTTTATAATTACTAGTAACCTATTGGATATACTTACCCCTATAATACTAAAAGAGATTATAAAGGAGTTACTATAACCTAGTAATAAGAAGCTAGCGAATACCTACCTAGAGCTCTACCTAGAATTTAGAGATATCTTTAAGATAGAAAAAGTAAATCCCCTAATACTTAAAGGATAAATATATACTATTAATATAGAGGAAGGCTAAATACTACTATAGGGACCTATCTATAGTCTTACTATAAAGGAGCTAGAAGTCCTCTAGGCTTACCTTATTAATATACTAGTAAAGGGTTAGATTTAATAATCTATTAGCCTAGCTAGGGCCTTAATCCTATTTATCCCTAAGAAAGGAGGTAAGCTATACCTTTATATTAACTATTATAGTCTTAATAAGATTACTAGGAAGGATAAGGCTTCCTTACCTTTAATCTATAAGATCCTAGATTAGCTTAGTAAGGTATAGATCTTTATAAAGCTAGACTTAAAGGATATATACTACTAGCTATATATTTATAAGGGAGATAAATAGAAGATAGCTTTTCACTATTACTATAGTTACTTTAAATACTTAGTTATACCCTTTAGACTAATTAATACCCTAGTAATATTCTAAGAATATATTAATAATATTCTTATAGAGCTTATAGATATAATCTATATTATCTATCTAGATAATATCCTAATATATAGTAGCGATCCTAGTAAGTACTTATAATATATCTATAATATCCTTACCTAGCTATAAGCTACTAGCTTATATACTAACCCTAAGAAGTATAAATTTAACCTTAAGTATATAAACTTCTTAGGGTTTATAGTAAGTACTAAAGGAATTTATATAGAATTAGAATGTATTAAGAGTATTATAAAGTAGCTACTACCTAGCTATATAAAGGATATCTAGATCTTCTTAGGATTTATAGGCTTTTATTAACGTTTTATTAAGAATTATAGTAAAATTATAGTCCCCCTTATGGACTTACTATATAGTAATAATAAAAGAACCTTCTAGCTAAATTGCTATAAGTCTAATATATTTAAGTAGCTAAAGCTAGTATTCTTAGAAGAACCTATTCTTACTTACTTTAATCCTAAGTTACCTCTAAGGATTAAGATAGATATATTAGGATATACTATTAGTATAGTTCTATTATAGCTATAGTAAGGCTATTAGTATTTAGTAGTATATATATTATATAAGCTAATAGGAGTAGAATTATAATATTTAACCTTTAATTCTAAGCTTCTAGCTATTAAGGAAGCCTTCTATACTTAAAGGTACTATTTAGCCTATATAGATACTAAGATTAAGGTTCTAATAGACTATTTAAACTATTAATACCTTATGATAAAGCTAAAGCTATTATCTAAGTAAGTAGCTACGCTTAATAACCTTTACCCCTTTAACTTTAAGATTATCTATTAACCTAGAATAAAGAACCTAGTAAATAGTTTATTAAGGTAGCCTAACTACTTTAATAAGGAAGTAGCGGATAGGGCTTAGATAGTTACTTTACTACTATTTTTTAGTAGATTTAAAGCTAAAGGGTAGGATAGTAATAGTAAGGTAGCTCCTAAAGTAGGCCCTAACTATAAAATGCTAGATACTAGCTTTAATTTTAATACTAGAAGGTAGCTTAGTAGTAGTAAGGTAGCTTCTAAAGTAGGCCCTAACTATAGGATGCTAGCTATTTAGGTAGATAATCCTCTTAGAGAAGGTAACTCTACCTATAGCCTTATATTAGTATATATAATAGTAACCTTATAAAGCCCTAGTAGTAGTCTTATAGTAAGGTTAGTAAGCCTTTACCTTAAAAGAGCTAATAAGCTAGGAATAGAGATTTCCTTAGCTATAGCTATCTAAAATACTTAAGAAGTAGATTCCTTTTATTAGAAGAAGTTATAAATAGTTTACTATAAGACTATAGTAAAGAAGCCTACTAAGAAGTAAGGAGCCTAATAGTCTATTAGTATAAATAGCTTACTTTATTATAGCTAAAAGATCTATATTCCTCTTAGTATATATATAGAATTATTAATACTAATATATAATAATTCTACTATAAGATACTAAAGAGTTAGTAAGAGTCTTAGAAGGCTATAGGTATAATACTACTAGCCCTCTATAAAGAAAGAAGTAAAGAAGTATATTTAGATCTATATAACCTACTAGCGGACTAAGCCTTAGCTATATTAACCTTATAGCTATCTTACTTCACTCCTAGTGCTCACTCAACCTTAGGAAGAAATCTCTATAGACTTTATTACTAACTTACCCCCTATTATATAGAAAAAGAGCTATACTTTTAATAGTATCTTAGTTATTATTAACTAATTTATAAAGTACTCCTTATTTATACTAACTTTAAAGTAACTTACTACTAAAGGACTAGTAACCTTATTCCTTAAAAGAGTCTTCTAAGACTATAGATTACCTAAAGGGATTATTACTAATTATAGCTCTCTCTTTATATCTAAGTACTAAAGAATATTTTATAACCTACTAATAACTAAGCAATTACTTAGTACTACCTTCTACCCTTAAATAGATAGTTAGATAAAAAGGCTTAACTAAACCCTTAAGTATTATATATAGTACTTTTATAATTAAGAATAAACTAATTAAATTAATATCCTCCTACTAGCTTAGTATACCTATAATATAAGTAAGTACTTATCTATTAGTAAGAGCCTAGTAGAATACCTATAAAGCTTTACCTCTTAAGGACTAGACTATATAGAAGAACCCTTACTAATTATTAGTACCTTAGCTAAGTTATAAAGTATCCTACTTTACTAGCGTTATAAAGTAATATAAAAGCTACTTAGTAGTATTTATAAATATTAAGCTATCTAGTATAACTATAAGAGAGAACTAATATTATTTAATATAGAAAACTTAGTTCTACTATCTATAAAGAATATTAAGATCTAACGATTTAGTAAGAAGTTAGTAGATAAGTATATAGGACCTTATTAGATAACTAGATATATTAGAGACTATTATCTTACTTATAAGCTTAAGCTTCTACTATAATTATAGATATATAATATCTTTTATATCTTAAATCTAGAGAAATAGAGGGGTAATAAACTAAAAGTAATATAGTAGTAAGATAACCCTTTTATTACTAATAATATCTATATTATTAAATATATTATTATATATAAAGGTTCTAGAAGTAACTAGTAATATCTTATTAAGTAGGAAGGCTATAATAATACTAAGAATTTATAGGTTAGCTATAAAGACTTTATAGATAAGAACTTTATTATAGACTATAAGTAGTAAATTTATAGTAAGGTAGTAAGATAATAGGTCTAATATATAAATTAGGTTAATTCTAAAAAAATACCTAAAGGGTAAGGAGAGGGTATACTAACTACCCTTAGCTACGCTAGACTAGGTTAAGACTCTAAAAAATAAATAGTAAACCTACTATATACTACTAGTAGCCCTCTAATAATACCCCTATTACTCCTCCTTATTATTATTATTAGCTAGGTTAAGGGCCTAAGGGATTAAGTTAGGCCTAATATAAAGTAATAGTAAGGCTATACTAAGAACCCTATAACCTAGGGTCTTCGTAATATTATAGAGGGTATTAGTAATATCTAGCTATACCTATAGCTAGGTTAGCTCTATAAGCTATAAGTATACTACTACCTTACTAGTAGTATAGGTAGTAGTAGCGGTAATATTAGTAGTAGTAGTATAAGCCTAGGTATTCTTATTACTAAACTTTAAGTAGTAAAGTAGGTAAAGAGTAGGGATATAGATAGCTTAAATAGCCTAAACCCTAGCGAATTAGTAATAAAAGTATAGGGGGACTAATAATAACTTACTATAAGGTTAAGGTACTTAGCCTTAGTCTTAGGGAGACTATTACTAGTAAGTACTATAAAAAGTTAGGCTAAAACTAGCTAGTTAGCATAAGTAAGCTAATTTATAATAAGTTAGCTATACTATAAGTATAAGTAAGCAAAGGATAAAGTAACTTACTAGCTTATATAGTTTCCTATTCTTAATATATTAGGTATACTTAGATAAAGTAGCTATAATAAGAAATTAGTAAGTAGCCTACTAGTAAAGTTATAGTAAACTTATAGCTAGAGATAAGAGTATAGGAGGTTAAGGCCTTTATAATTATATTTCTACCCTTAGTATAGATAGTTTTACTAGAGTACTAGTAGGCAGTAGTATTAAGGTAGTAGTAGTAATAGCTAGATTATATAAAGTTAGTAGCGAACTAGGAAAGTTACTAGAAGTATAGAAGACTTATAGAGATATAATAAAAGAGAGAGAGAGAGATAGAGAGAGAGAGAAAGGCTATAGCTTATTAGTAAGGATCTTATAGTAAAGCTAGCCTTTAAAGCTAGGCTGGAAAGTTACCTATAAAGATAATAATAATAATAAAAAAGGAAGAAAAGAGTAAGGAAATTAGGGGCTAGATAAGGCTTTAAATACCCTACGAACCTATAGCTAATTAGCTATTACTAATAATAGTTAATATAGCTTTATAATAATCTAATTAATAGCTATTATATTATGATTATTCTAGCCTGATTTAGCAATAGAATATAACGCTACTATTTATAACTAAATACACCCCTTACTTCTAGCTTAGTTAGAGCGACCTTACTACCTATTTTAGCAATAGCTAAGAACCTAGGAATAATACCCTAATTATTAATATTATTACTAAAACCCCTATAACTACTTATAGCTAAGTTAATACTACCTTACTACCTAATTAAGTAACTATAATAGACCTTAGGGATAACATAAGGATTATATATTTATTATTAATAATTTACCTATAACCTTACTTATAGCTACCTCGCTAGAAGATTAAAGGCCTAGGGATAGGCCTTTATAAGCAAAGAGGCTCTATTATACACTAAAGTATTATTAGCACTAGGATGCTAGAAGTAGAGTAGTAGAAGCGCTATAGTCTCAGAGCAACTATACCAATCGGACGCTACTAGTATATTACCCCGCTCTAGATAACTAAATAGCTAAGCTAAGACCCAGAGGGCTAAGGACTATAATAGCAAGGGCTATTATAATAGAATAAAGATAAAAGGAGCTTATATAACTAGAAAGAATAGGGAGGTTAGAGATTAATTCATATTATAGTACTATCGTACCTATCCTACTATACCCTTATAGCAATCTAGTAGTCTATCTTACCTCTTTACTCCTTACTATAAATACTATCCCTAATATTTATACTTATAATAATTATTCTACTTATAATTATACTTATAATAAAGCTAGTCTTATTAAAGTTATAAATATTAGCTAGATTAATACTTTATTTTATAATTATATTCTTTATAAGCTAGAATTAATTATAAATAATAGTTAGATTTTTATATTTAGCCTTTTAATAATTATATTTATAAAAATAATATATCTTAAGCTTTAGTTATTACTTAATAAAGTTAAAAGCTTAATACTTATTAATAAGTAATATATTATAGTTAATACGTAATTAATTAGCTATTTTTCTAATACTATATAATTATAAGGGAAATCTTTATAAGTTTAGATTAAGAATAAATTAAATAATAATCTATTCCTCTAGATTAAATAGCTTATATTATTTAGGGATAATATTATATTAAAATAGTATACTTTTTTACTAGTAATATAAGGTATTATAATATATATTATAAATCTTTATAGTACTTTAGATACTTAATTTTAGGTTATTTTAAAAAGCTTAAAGAGTATAAAGGATATTTCCTTCTTTATTTAATTAAGATATTTTTAGTAATTAAGAATTAATTAATTAATTAAAAAGATAAGAGATTAAGGGATTTTTAGCTTACTTACTTATTTAGCTTACTTACTTATTAAGTATATTATAATATATTAAATATATATCTTAAGAAGTAACTAAATATAAAGAAGTAATAGCTACTATATTATTAGTACTTTATTTTATTATTAGCTACCTTATATACTAACTAAGTATAAATATTAGTTTATTACTTAGAAAGCTATTAGAATTTAAAATATAAGTTATTAAGATATTTTTTTATACTTAAAAACCCTTTTAATTAATTTAAGAGAGCTAAGCTTACTCCTTATATAAGCCTAAAACTTTTATAAATACTAAAGAATATAGATTAAAAAGATAATAATATTACTAAGCTAAATAAGGTAAAGGAAATATTAATAGAAATATATTAAGGTTTATAGTAAATTAAAATAAGTAATGTAAAATTCTCTATAGATAACTTAGAGTTAAATATTTTAGTTATACTAATATTTAGATAAGGGTAGCTACTTAACAATCTACTACTACCTAGCTTGCTTAGCCTAGCCCAGCCTACCCTCTAATACTAACACGCCTGCTTAGCCGCTACGCCCTATAGAAACATCTCAAGACTGTTTGCTCTTGATGGACTTCCTTTCCATCGCAACTGAGCCAAGAATTATAGGTATCGAGAGACCCAGCGGAATATACAACGTCTGTACAACCGCGTTCTCATACCCAGCCAGCACACTGGCCAGTCTTGCTGGCCCAATAGCCTCTCGCAATCCAGAGAGCCCTCCATGTTGAACCCTTGTCACATTTGCTCCTGGGGAAGAAGCTTGAATCTCCTTGTAAAGACGGTCTTGGAACAAGGTCGTTGAGGCACAAATCCACAATGATGAACCCATACCCGAGCCGAAATTGAGAACAGCGCCGCCAGAGGAGACATCGTCAATAGACAAGACAGTCTATAACACACTCTGAGGACCCTGAATGCCGAGGCCGACCGCGGCTCCAAGAAAGGCAAGAAGCCCAATACTCTTGCCAATGTGTTCGTCTAAGTTAGAGTTGTGAGCAGGCCCGATGCAATGGGGGCTAGGACGCTTGTAGCCACCATAGACGCTGTTCCAAGGTCAGCACTCCACAACATCGGGTTTGAGAATAGCTTACGATAGTAGTATCCGAAAACGGTTGTGCCAACACCAGAGACGACAAGCGCAACCGCTAGGCCACCAACCATAGGAAGCGCAAATACGCCGGACTGAGTAGGCGTGTACCCACGAACTCCCTGGAAGTAAATGTCCATGTAGTACTCAGTGACAGAGAGAACACCTTCACAGCATGCAGAACACGACATGCCCGCGAGGATACTTCTCTGCTTCCAGATCCTTGGTGGTACCATGGCGCGTTCTCCTTGGCGATGTTGCAAATAACCAAAGGCTACGAACAACACAACACACAGAACAAGTAAGAGAATAATGCGCCAGCTGCCCCACCCGTACTTCAGGCCTCCCCATTGCAGTGCCATCAGGAGACAGGTAATGGCTGGCACTGCCAGTGTTGTCCCTAGCACATCAATCTTCTTGACCTTCTCTTTCAGCGTCAACACCCCACCCCGACTTACAACTGGATCGTGGACACCGTAGGCTGTCAGTAGGATGCAGACAACTCCAAGTGGTAAATTGATGCCAAAACACGCCCTCCACGAAATCCCATCAATCAGAGCGCCGCCAATTGTCGGTGCAGAGACCAATCCCGCGCTTTGGACGGCGCCGACGATACTGTTCACTAGGCCTTGTCGAGATAGAGGAAAGCTATGACGGAGGATTTGAAAAGGCCGCCATTGATTGCACCGCGGCCGAGTCCACTGATGGCGCGGCCGAGAATGAAGATGGCTGAAGTTGGCGCAAGTGTGCAGACGAGAGAGCCTGTCTCGAAGATGACGAGTCCAACAAGGAAGACAGTCTTGGCACGGAAGAGATTATACATTTGCGCGAAGCTGAAGGCGAGTTAGCGTGGTTTGGGGTGATTTAGTCGGAGGGGACTCGCAAGAAGACAAAGGCGCTCATTGTCATGTCACTGAAAGATGCCAATAGTTATTAGCTTGGAAATAATTAAGACCTTTGATGTGATGGAGCTTACTAGGCGGCAGAGTACCATCCAATATCTGCAATGGTCTGAAACTGGTCAGTGAGGCTTGGCACCGTTACTGCAACGATTGTGAGATCCTGTTTTCAGGTTCATCGGTCAGCCTACAGAAGCAAGCACGCAAATGCATAAAGGAGGAAGATTCTACTCACCAGTCCGCTCAGAAAACACGCAATGCATAGCAACGCCATTGTCGACCACAGCTGCAGACCAGAAGGATAAGCAAGGCTCTCTTCGCTGTGTTCATTCCGGTTGTCTTCAATCTCGAGATGTCCCATGAGCCCTGACTGCCGCAAAGAGCCAGCACCGCCGACAGAGGCGACTTGGGGCGCTGCCTGCTCAGAAAGAGCTTCAGCGACCATGATCGTTCGCTGTTCGTAGTGGAGTCTCAAGATTAGAACTGTGACAGTTGACAAAGGGTACTGAATATGAATTTTGGATAGATGCGGGGAATATCTAGCTTATGTCTTCTTCTACCCCTGCATACGTACGTGATAGCTTACGTAGACATTGACCCGATTCGCCCAGTGCTGACCCAACACTCCCGGGTAAATGTCAAAATAACGCGTCAAGAAGCACTGGCTTTCACGACAGGCTTCAGGCATCACGAGAATTGCCGGTGTTAGGCAATAGCACCTCCGAAGCAGTGTGTAGAACCCGAAAGGGTGACCACAACTTGAAACGTGCGACTAGAAGCTGTGGCTACACTATTTATCAGTTAAGCTCATAGACTTGGTAGCGCAGATATGACCCTGACGCTTAACATGAGCCTACGTACTCAATGGGATTGGTGACGGAACGGGAAGACGAAATTACTTATTCAACTTAGCTAAATGGCTAAGCTTCATTAGTACGCTCCATCTCCGCTTATTTCCACTTGATGACTGGCCATAGTCATAGTTGTAGTCGACATGGATGCCTACAAGCAAACCCCCATGCTAGTGGAACAGGATCAGCCGTGAGAGTGTCAGAAATTGGGGGGCGGGCTAAGAGGAGGATCGACTCCCTGGCCAAAGCTGACAGAGCTACTGGGCTCGTATGGACGGACAATTCAGAACAGGCATCATCGGCAAAGTAAATGCCACATTAGTGCAGCAGATCGGCTCGCAATATGTAGCCTTACGTAGGGCGGACTGGTAGGCCATCCATGACAACATCTGCCCAGTTGCTGAGACTCCCCCGCGCGTCAATTTCTCCGAATCTCTCAAATCTCTCGTCTGCAACGTCGACGCGACCATCATGGCGAACCGTCAACTTGATGGCAGTTCGCCACAGTACAGCGATGCCCCCGAAGTTGTCCCACAGGAACATTCTCCAATATACTCTTCCCCGGAGGTTTTTTTGTCGTCCGGGTCTTCGCAAGGGCTCGCTCTCAGTGAGAAAATTGTCGCTCCAGACAATTTCTTGCCCGAAGTCGTCAAGGCCGAAAACCACGGGCCAAAACACGGTCGGTGGTGGCAGCGCAAGAGGATATGGGCTATTCTGGCCATCGCCTTGCTGACTCTCATCGGACTGGTGGTGGGATTGGTTGTCGGCTTGGGCGCTGGAAGCAAGAACGACGATTCCTCGGACGGTGCCAACAGCTCGGGCAGTTCAGGCAGCTCAGACAGCTCGGACACCCCAGATACTACAAACGCAACCGCAAAGATCTTCTGCGATGGACTCTGTCCTCAGGTCTTCTCCGATGCTAGCTCCGAGGACACTCTGCACATCTTTGCCCGCACAGCCAAAAACCGCATCGCGTACACCTCACACAACGGGACATCTTGGGACGATTGGATCGATCTTGGCCAGCCAAAGGGTGATCTGACCAGCCAGCCCGCGGCGATAGCGTGGCAAAGCAAAACCTACAACATCCCTCGAGTCGACGTCTTCGCCGTCAGCTCCTCCGAGAAGACTGTCTACGGCCGAAGGTTGGAAAACGACTCTTGGTCGGCTTGGGATGACATGGGGCCAAATGCAGGAAGTCAACCTATCCTGTGCAAGGTCTACGACGACAGGATAGACATTTGGTCAACCGATGCGTCTGATCACGAGATCAGTCACAACTGGTGGATGTCCTGGATGGACGACCCGACTTGGTACACCGAAGGAGGAGCCTGGCAGTCACAACCCCTTGACACAGCAGCCTCTGCGCCGGGGGTAGTGTGTCGCGACACTGATATCATACACGACATAATATGGTACGACCGAGATGAGTCTCTAGTCTGGCATCAGCAATGGAACGAAGCAGACCAGAAGTGGTTGGATCCGCAAAGCTTCCATGGTTCCTTCGTCGGAGACCCGACTGTTGTTTCCTTCAGTGACGATTCTGAACGGCTGGATTTCTTTGGTGTTCAAGAGGACAACGAGATGTACCATTTCTCTTGGTCATCGTCTGATGGGCACTCTTCGCTGAAAAGCTTAGGTGGAAACATCACGAGTGTGCCATCTGTCGTATCTCTGTCAAAAGGCACCTACGACGTGGTCGCGCTCGGCAATAACGGAACACTCCTACACACAAGTTACGATGGCTCAGAATGGTCTGATTGGGATGATACTGGGATAGAGGCCGAGAGTGCTCCCCTTGCCGTTAGTGTTGATGACCAGGTCTTCGTCTTTGCTCTTGGAAAGGATGGCGACCTAGTGTGTACTACCATGGATGTGTCAGTGAAGATGAAATGGACCAAGTCGGCCTCTAAGAAGACATCGTTGGGTGGAGATCTATCTCGAAAGTATTATGTTCAGGAAGATTGAAGCGTCGATGGATAATGGAGTTGAATGTACTAAATAGTTAAAGGTCTCATCCTGGGAGTCCTTACATGTTGCGACCAAGAAACCAGGTCTCAATGTCTAATTAATGGAAATCACTTCAAACTTCTGTCTATTTAAAAAGCCCCTTCAGTGGATGCGCAAGTCACCTTCGAGCAAATTTCTATCAACACTTAAAGTGAAACAGGTCTTCTGCTGGCGCAGTCGTAAGTAACTCCCATAGATCTGGCTCTTTTTACCTAGCCTACGATCTCTTAGGATATCCTGGCCGTCACAGTCGGGCTGGTTATCAGCGTGCTCACGTACTCCGGCCTGGCACAACTTTCACTTGAGCAGTACTCTGAATAAGCAGGAGTCTTTAAGTAGTCTCTCTAAAAGATAGAACTGGGGACCATCGGGCACTGGGTCACCACTCGAGCCGTGGTAACCCATCAAACTGTTGAAGTTACCGTGCAAGTGATGGTACCGCCGCTTATAGAAATTGCCCTCCTAACTCCTCACCGCACAAGCTCCGGTTTCTTTCGCACATCCACCCAACACGTTAGATAGAACCGCCTTCAACTAGCTGATGCAGTGTCATCCTGTTACAGGCATTACCTGCTGTGACCCAATGCCCACCACACCTAGCTTTGCTCCCGTCATTCCGATATGCACCAATGCAACTCAGTGGCCCTACAATCAAGTACTCGCGCTGACACCTAGGCATGGAATTTCTATACAAGCGACGAAGGCTTACTTGCAGACGCCACTCACACAAGTCTTGGGCTTCTGGCAAGGCGACGAAGCGCTGCAGCTCCAACCAGCGCATCTATGAATGAAATCAGCTCACTTTTCCCATCGTATCAGAGTTGTATCTTACCCCCAGTTACAAGCGGCATTGCTGCAGATTCCATCAGGACTAAGGCAAGTCAATCCACTGTTGCAAAGAACAGTCTGTCCATCACACTTTGCTCCCACGCATCCTGCACAGGCGGTAGAGGCCGGGCTGGTCGCAGTGGTAGTGGTCGGCTTAGAGTTGCCTCCAGCGGGGGGCCAGACGGCACCGGCGGCAGCGTATTGAGTATTGACGTTGCCAGTAAGCTCCCACTTGACGGGATTAATGACTATGTTCTTGTTGCCGTTGGGGTTGCCGTTCACTGCAGTGAAAGCATCAATCATGATGTCGATAGAGGATGGTGTCTTTTCTAATTTAGCATTTCTGCTAGTAGGCTGGCCTGGTGATCAGGGTACTTACTCGGACCCAAGCATCATCAAAAGCATCCCCGACGTACATGAGCTTGGTCTTGCCAGTTGCTGGATCCGTCAGTTTGGCTTCGAGTCCGCAATATTTCTTCGTGGCTGCCTTCCATGCTGTAGGGTTGCTGCCATATGTAGCACCACCCATAGCTTTCAAGGACTATAGTAGCATAAACGCGATAATTAGCACTCATTCTTGGGAAAGACGACACGCCTGAGCAAGAGATAGATGCATACCACCGCAAACAATGGATCTGAGTTGTAGTACTTATATCCGCACCAGCTTATCCCGCTCGTAGAGTCCGGGGCGGCGTTAGCACGATACCAAGAGCCAATGCCGCTTTGAGGCCCAGGGAAGAAGTTTGATGGCACAGTGACTGGGTAGATGCTAGCAAAAGCCGGCACGGCGAAGAGGATGAGGCTGGTCCACATGATTCGGGAAGTAATGGGGCAAGTATGGATGAGAGAGAATGGATGAGCTTGAATGAGCCAAGGTCTTTGATGGATTCATTCACATTCCACCGACCAAACTTGTCGCATAGGACGGCGCGAAGCTCTGCTGCCTCCTAAACTTATGGTCCGTTCAGATACGCCTGCCCCGAGCTCAGGTGCTGCCTCTGCATTGAGTTAGCCCAAGCCAAACTGGTCACTATGTCCAACCTCTTATGCACTTCCATGTTCGTTAACGTTAGCCGGCGAGCGTGTCTGAGGACGTGATTGGAACAGTCACGGTCAAGGGTGCCTTCGACTACTTAACATTCAGTCCACGATGAATATGACACGAGGCTGTTGGTTTCCCGAGACGATATTTCACTCTTGTCATGTACCCAACCTTACCGACCCAGTGCCAGTGCGATCCCACCCTTCACAATAACTATATTGCAAACGATTTCGATCAATCTGTTATCGATGATAGGACTTTCAACCATACTGGGGAGAACATCGCCTGGTGTATCCATTAGATGATCAGTCTTCAAGCCTGCCCTTGGGCGTTGTCTTCTTCCTCACATCAACCCGTTTCATACCAAATGCCGACAGGAATGCCGCAACACAACACGCCGCTAACAGACAGAAAACACGGCCAAAGCCAGTCGAGTAGGCCTCTAAGATTGATTCCAACTCAGCGCTTCCAGCGGATGCCAGCGCTACCACCTGCTGCGATTGACGCCTTCGAGTCGACGGATAGCACATGAGCGGTAATTTCAGAACGGAGGGTTGACTGGAATATCGCATTTGCGACGGTGATGAAGACAGCGCAGAATACATTCTGGACGAAAACAGGACTACTGATTCCAACTGCAACCCACGACGGTGGCAGATAATGCTGCACTGCGATGATCCCCTTTGAGTATCTGCAATTAGCCATTATCCCGTTTAGAGGTGCGGAAAAAAGGGGAGAGCCTTACCATCTGGATAACCAGATCCTCGAATCCTGAACACTACTTACTACCCTATGATTTTTCCAAGCCCAAATCGAGGGAGTCCAAGTAGACATCAGACCACAGCCTACGGCAGTGCCAGCGCCGGCCACCATGGCCCAGGGGGTATGATATCCTAGCTTTGTGACTAGTCATTGTAAGAGATTGAAGACTCAGTAGGGAACGAAAAACCCACCCAGAGTGCCGGAAGGCAAAATGAAAAAATACTTGTGACAGAATAGAGCCCAGTATATGCACATTCGGGAAACATTGATTGTGCACTTACACCAACGCCAGGTAGCCTTCTCAGTGAAAGCTCATCCGAGCAGTGGTCCCACAATTATTTCAATCTGGCTTACTATGAGATTCTGTTTAGCTATCTTTTCGTTCGTCACAAGGAGTGAAGAGGGAAGAGGGAGCTTACCACCCATGGCGATAGCAGTATACACTTTGACTTTGATGTTAGCTAACTTAAAGCAAGCTCCAAGGAAGTAGGGAGAGTGATACATACACGGGCGCTTTTCTGATGGGAACAAGCCTACAGGTATTGTCATGGTTTCGTTAGAGAGCCCAGAGCATCCAAGTCCGGCCATCGAACGGCCGATGATCAACATGGCAGAGGATGTTGCCACGCCTGACGGAACCAACCTCAAAGATGAGAAAAAAGCACATATATATCCGCTAATCAGATGAGATGGGGATTTCTCTGAGATAGCGTAGATGCATACAAACCTTTGTGCTGAAATATGTGTAGAGTTTGCCCGTCAAAGGCTGGACAGTGGCACTGGCGAGCTGGTATGCGCCAGCGTACCAACCCACGTCTCTGTAGGTGAACCGCGCTTTCATATAACTTCAGTCAGTGCTTGGACCAGAACCGCTTCCTGGGGCGTGGACTCATGTACGTGACTTCAGGCGGGATGTGAACAAAAGGCAGCACCTTTGAATGATGGGCTTGGAAAGTTCTAAGATACTCGTCCGCTTGTGATGGGGATAGCTGAGGGGGATGGAAGTCGTCAGCCGAGTGGGGTGTTGTGCGAACTGGGGAAATCCCACAGAGTCTGCCAGAACCCGCGCTAATATCAGGAATAGTTGGAATTGCCTCCTTCGATTGACTGTACAGGAGGCTCCAACAACACTGGCCGGAATACCTATACCGTGTTAAGAATGCTGTTGATGGCCCTGAACGCCGCCTAAGTTGTGGTATGGTTTCAGCGGTTTTGTCGTAGCCTGCGTCTTGAGCAGCATGACCAAATCATCCAGTTTCTCCTCTAGTCGGACGGTCTTACTCGCCGGTCGTCGAGCGAGACGTTTGCAGGCAACGACCGACGGGTGACATTCTTTACCCAGCCGGTGGCACCTTTGGCAACTGTTGCCGGGTCCTCGACCAATGCATCCGCACTTGGCTTTGGAACACCCGACACAAGCGTGGCCATAGGCTGCGGATTTGGGGACGGTGGCATTGAGCAGTAGATGAGGACGGACTGATTATCTGAAAAGTTTTAGTCTGATGTGGGGTATTCAATCGCGAATTGCTACAAGCATACGGAGTACAACCTTGTTAAATCTTCTAAACCCGAATAGCCCAGCAATGAAAGAGGGGTAATGGCATGATTGCGTTTCGAAAGATGCCTGTTCCGACCCGGGTGATACCCTGTCTTCGCTCTGCAGGCCCTTGGGACGCCTCCTTTAGTCGTCATTGTTAATTCCCCTGCTTGGTAAACACATCACGGCACAATAGGTATCACAATCTTGTAAGGCGGTTTACGATGATCGTTCTCCAAACCAGTCCGGGTCGTCCGGCTCATGGTCCGAAGACCGCTTCAACATCGAGACGCGTGCGTAGTAGTCTCCGAAGTTGTCCAGGGTGGCCCGGAACTGAACTACCCCGCATACACATCACACCACCCTGGAGCATTGCCGCTTCTGTGTCTTGTTTGGTGGGATTCTCCCGGGACACTGAAGAATGACGAACCCGAGCTAACCGTAAACCAACCCCAAGCCTCGGAAGCCGTCGTCAGCCCTTCTTCACCAGGACATGTGAGATCGCCATCCATCTTGTACTTTACATTGGCAACGGCATCATCACCGATTCCCAGCGCGTTCTCGCATCAACTATTCATCATGGCGCCAGATGCAACCGCGCGGAAGCCAGCCATCGTCATTGGAGGCGGCTTGGCTGGATTGGTCGCGGCCTTTGAGCTCGCTGTACAGCACGGCATCCCCACCATCGTCATCGACCAGGAGAATGAGGCCAACCTCGGTGGCCAGGCCTTTTGGTCGCTCGGCGGTCTATTTCTCGTCGACAGTACCCAGCAGCGACGCATGGGCATCAAAGACTCGCGCGAGCTGGCTATGCGGGACTGGCTGGGAAGCGCCCAGTTCGATCGCTTGGACCGCGAGGACTTCTGGCCGCGGAAGTGGGCCGAGGCCTTTGTGGACTTTGCTGCTTCCAAAGACGGCGAGAACGGCCTGGAGGGCTATGTCAAAGCAAGAGGCCTGGGCTTTTTGTTCAACGTTGGCTGGGCCGAGAGAGGAGACGGCACAGCTGATGGCCATGGCAATTCCGTGCCGAGGTTCCACATCTCCTGGGGCGCAGGACCAGAAGTTGTCAGAGTCTTTCGAGATCCCGTCTTGAAGGCTGCCGAAAAGGGACTTGTCCAGTTCAAATTTCGACACGTGGTGGACGAGATCATCCTCGATGAGACGGGTCGAGCTGTCGGAGTCAGAGGCAGGGTGTTGGAGCAGGATGACCAACCCAGAGGAGTCAAGTCGTCGAGAGTCGAGGTCGGCAAGTTTGAGCTCGAGGCATCGGCAGTCTTGGTCTCGTCTGGGGGAATTGGAGGAAATGTCGAAGCCGTCAAGGCCGCCTGGCCCATTGACCGGCTGGGGCCCAAGGTTCCGGAGAACTTCGTCGTCGGCGTGCCTGCTCATGTGGACGGCAGGATGATTGGAATCTCGGAAGCGGCCGGCGCCAACATCGTCAACCGCGACCGGATGTGGCATTACACCGAAGGTCTCAAGAACTGGGACCCCATCTGGCCTGATCACGGCATCCGAATCCTGCCTGCACCGTCGTCCCTCTGGCTGGATGCCACGGGCAAGCGACTCCCTCCTCACCTTTTCCCAGGCACCGACACACTGGCAACACTGAAGCAGATTTGCAGCACTGGGTTTGATTATTCGTGGTTCATCCTCGACCAGACCATCATTTCTCGGGAATTCGCCCTGTCCGGCTCCGAGCAGAATCCCGATCTATCAAACAAAAGCATCATCCAGTTTCTAATGCAGCGAGTCTTTGGGAAAAAAGGCACAATTCCAGTGCAGAACTTCCAGAAGCACGGCGAAGATTTTGTCATCCGGGAAACACTTGAAGAACTCGTCGAGGGGATGAACGCCATTGCCAAAGCATCCGGAGGCCCGCCACTAAACATGGAGCAAGTCAAGGCCACAGTTGAAGCGCGAGATGGCCAGATGGACAATGCCTACTCCAAAGACGCGCAAGCAATGCTCATCAATAACTCCAGGTTGTATTGGCCAGATCGAAGAAGCCGCGTCGCGCCGCCACACAAGCTCTTGGACCCTTTGCATGGCCCGCTCATTGCGGTTCGACTGAACCTGGTAACCCGAAAGACGCTAGGAGGAATCGAGACCAACCTGGGTAGCAACGTGATGAAGGCCGATGGGGCTCGATTTCCTGGGCTGTATGCAGCCGGCGAGGTCGCTGGATTTGGTGGAGGTGGTGTCCACGGATACAACTCACTTGAAGGAACCTTTCTAGGGGGCTGCATCTTTTCAGGGAGAGCTGCCGGGAAAGCCATAGCGGAAGAGCTGCTGGGTGCAGAGGATATATCAGCGCAAGGAGGAGGTGCCAGCGGCCCAAAGCCTACGCGGGCTCTGCTTTGAAAGGAGTCGTTACTCTCAGATTTTGCATACAGAAGAAGTCTTCAGCGAGTAGCAATATCATCTTGATCTTATGAGTTTGAGGGCCATGTGACCTGGAATCGGAATGATCACGTTCTCTGAGGCTTGGCCGGCCTTGATGGAACTGCCCAGGCTGCAATTACCGCCAATGGCCGCCAGGTCTGCTCATCAATCTCGGAGCGAGCCTCTCCGTACAAATTGCTCTCACCGCCGAAAACGAGCGCGGTGGCCAGTACAAGGGTGTGGATCCGGGTTTCAGTTCATGAATTGCCCACGAATAAAAGCTCTACCGAGTAATCCTTGCTTAGCCCGTTTAGGTTACAAATTACAGAAAAGGCGACACGAGGTCTAGTAAAATCACCACAAGTCCACATCCTCCAAGGGGTATTTCTAAATCGGGCCTTTATGCTTTCTTGAGCCTGCTCTCTAACGGAGTTATTATATCCAAAACCTTATTTTCGTAGTCTCTCGCCAGTTTAAATACGACCGCCATCCCTAAAGTATTACAAAGTCTTTTTGAACAATCATCGAGCAATTCAAAAACGCCAAGATGAAGTTGATCACTTTCCTCTCTCTAGCAACCGCAGCTTATGCCCAAGTTCGGGGCACACCCTTCGGCTTCGCTGTTGGGACCACCGGTGGTGGCAGTGCGACTCCCGTCTACCCCAAGACGAACCAAGAGTAGGTCGAATGGGATGGAACATCCGTATCAGTATCAACGCCGACTGTGCAGGAAGATTACTGGGACCTTGGATGAAGAGAAGCTAACTGTACTCCCCTGATCTGTAAAGGCTCGCATCTTTTCTCAGCGATAGTGTTTCACGTGTTATCATGATCGACCGGACGTTTGATTTCCTTGAAACTGAAGGAAGCACCACCGCACGGTGCTGTAGCGACGACCGGACTACCAAGTGTCCTGGAGGTACCTCCAAAGGCCAACCCTTCATCCAAACCACGTGCACCAGTGGTACTTGGGAGAACTGCACGTACTGGAATGCTCCGAGGGCCCCCCTGAAGGTCGGAAGCAACAAGTCTATCGTGGGCGTTGGTACTAAGGGCGTCCTGCGAGGCAAGGGCCTTCGTCTCAACGGGGGTGTCAGCAATGTCATTATTCAAAACATCCACATCACTGTGAGCAATTCATAACGTCTCTTGAATAGAAGGAATAACATTAACGGCGTTGCTACAATAGGAGCTGAACCCGCAATTTGTCTGGGGTGGTGATGCTATTACTCTCGACGACTGTGATAAGATCTGGATTGATCACAATAAGTTTTCCCTCATCGGCAGGCAGATGATCGTCTCTGGTTGGGGGGCTGCCGGGCACGTCACTATATCAGACAACGAATTTGACGGCAAAACCTCATGGTCGGCTGGCTGCAACGGTAAGCATTACTGGACAATGCTTCTCATTGGAAACAAAGACTGGTACACTATTGCCAATAACTGGTTCCACGATGTCTCTGGTCGCACGCCTCACATCGGAACCGACAAAACCGCTTCCAAGATCATCGTCCACGCTGTCAACAACTACTTTCAAGTAAGTGCCCAAAACTTCGCTGCATGGGGTAGCGTCCCGCACGAACGTATATTAACTGAGTTGTGTGTAGAACGTCGGCGGTCATTGTTTCGATGTCGATACGAACACCTGGCTCTTGATTGAGGGCAATTATTTCGACTCGGTCACCACGCCCGTGACACAGAAAAGCTACACTGCCGGTGGCCAGGTTTTCTTTATCCAAACTGCCACAGATGCATCGAATGCCCAGAGCGCTCTTGATTACATTCCCGAGTGGAATCGACTCGCAAACTCTGGCGCTGTCAAAGCCATTGTCTCGGAAAGCGCCATCGACACCCTCGGGCAGTATAAGAGTAACCTCAAGTGGGGTCACAAGAAGGTTGCCGATGTACCGGCCTTGGTGACGTCTCGTGCTGGAGTCGGCAAGATCTAAGGATCAAGAGCTTTGTGGTTATTCAAATAGCCCTGTTGGACGCTGAGCTGTGGCGTCGTATAAATGAAAATTGATAGCTGATCGTCTTCAAAGCTAAACTTCTCGTCGCCTCTCCCAAAGCTCTTTGGCTCAGAGGATCTAACATCTAAAAGCGGATGCAGTTATGCTAGCACGGGTCTCTTTAGTATAGCTCATGTATTTCCACCATCCAGTGTCTTGTCGGATTTGTGAATGAGAGGGGCTGGGTGACGTGGGTTAGAATCCCGTCGTCCATCCCAGACGGGACACCAGCTTTCCTTAGCTCCCTGGTCCGAGAGTATCCGCGAGCGTTCTACCATCCTTAAAATGAGCTCTGCGTTTTGGGTTTCCCTGGCTGCCATGTTGTGCGAGAGCCATCCCTCTCTTCGACCCTCAGTAGAATTTATTCTGTCGCGTAGGGGTCTTGCATCGACGTCTGTGTGGTGTGAATCAACTGGCTGCCCAGAAAAGACGGCCAATTCAAGGTTAAAGTCAACTGCTGCTAGGCCAGAGACTTCCTCGGCGGTAGACGTATCAACAGTGCCTGCCGTGGGTTGAGTCGTTCTCGTAGTGCGAGCGCGTCGCAGGCGGGACTTGATATGTGGGACACAGCTCGGCGTTCGCGGGCCATTCGGATTTTGCCTTTCGTGAAAGTACTTCGAAATTAAGAGATTCAAAGACGGAAAACAGGCACATATAAAGCCAATCGTAATCTCAAGGCAGCTATCAGTTCTCGCTCGTCAGTGCAAATTCTCTGCAAAGAACTGTCGTCTCGCATCATTGCTTATTCTGAATCCACGGTTAGAAGGATGAAGATAGTCATGGTCTCTTACGTTAGGATGTCTATAACGACGAAAATCTGCCGTCAAGTCGCTTGAGTTCAAGAACTGCGCCACCTTGTACGTGCGAAAAATGGTGACGGCTGTGGCCACGCCGCCTGCGCTGAGAAGCACCAAGATCTTAATCTTCTTTCGCAAGGGCATCCGTAGCTTCCAGGTCAAGGGTATCGGTATGATCAAAACGATCAGATCTGTGAGGATGGCGAGGCTGAGATCACAGAAGAAGACCTTTCTCTGGTTGATACAGTGGACGTTGCGCACAGTGGGATCCCACAAAGAGCTGATAGGAATACAGACGATCGTCTTGATGACTTGGAGTGGGACGTATGCGACGAGCAGCGCCCAGATAAAGATGTGAATGGCTCTTGAGACCCGGTCTTCAACTGTGAAGACTCGAGCCATCAGTAACAGGATCGTAGCCTTGGTGAAGAAGGCAGCAGGGCCGTAGACAACAGTGCTTGCGTAGAGCCACTGTAACAAGGTCAGTCTTGTAGAAGTCAGAGGTATAGTCTGGAGCGCAGGTACCTTCAACAACTGGTAATACTCGGGTAGCCTTATTTCCCATGCATGGTAACCTTCTCCATAGTGTGCCACTGCATTTCTCGGATTAGATACTCGTTTTATCGCAACGTATCACGTCACAACGCGGCCGAGACATACTTGCGAAGATGGTGGCGGTGTATAATATGATGAAGCACTATCGTCGTCAATGATAAGTGAAGTCCAACAGGTAGTGTGTTATTGTTTGACATACGTAGGCGAGGGTACAGGTATCTAGAAACGATTCAACTCATTAGTCTGTCGACGCCCAGGATTGCAAGACAGTTACTCACAGTCTTCGACGAGGATTTTCGGGTTGATGGAAATCTTGGCGTAGATTCGTATAATGAAGAAGGCGGTCACCAAGGCGTCGCATACGGCCATCATAACGACATTGATAGTCCATGCGACGTCCTCTGGATTGTCGAAGTCAGGCACGACTCCCGGCGGAGGAGACCTGTTAGAGTCAGGACCTGTTGAATTCCACATGGCTCTGACACTGAACGCAAGGGACACGGTGCGCCTTGAGAGGACCAGGTCGTCATGGCAGAGAGGAGACGGATAGGCAGCTCGGAGGAGATCCCGTATCGACCTTGAGAGTTGGACAATACGACTTGATCCTTTCCCGGAGACGATGAACGGTTTTGGATCTGTTTCCGCGAGAGTTGTTTCATGCTCGGATGACCCTTTCCGCCGATGCGGGGGAAAAATCGAGGTTGTCCAGAAATCGCCCTAACATAAGATCGTGGCTTGCAGCTGTTTCTTTTTAGCGGCAGCCAACAGCGCCTTTCGGCTCATCCAACGCCAGCGCGCAGGCAGGTTAAGCTTCATTAGCGTTAGTGAAGGGAGATCAGCACACGGCGATCTTGGAAGCTACCTTATTCATCGTCATCGTCGTGGCTGTCCCTGTCCGCCGGCACGTGTGAAGCAAGCTCGATGAATATGGCCAACATCGAGCTCGCACATGCTCCCAGGTGTCTTCATCGGAATGCCACTACAAACAAAGCCATGCTCTCCTTGATGATGCGCCAAGGGGTGCTCTTGAGAATGCTGATTCACATGGAATAGACATGAGGCATCATCTGACGGAGAATAGGGAGGCCAGTGTCACAAGTCATGGGTCATCTGAATAACGGCGGTAAGCATTGGCGGCTTGGACTAGCTCGCAACGCCGCTCCCCTTTCCAGTTTGAGTGACTTTCCAAATTGAACGTGTGCAGTCAGGGCGAGCAAGACGGACAAAGGAAACAGGCGTGGAATATAACCCTGCATTAGGACGCCTCTCTCTTACATTCGCGCCTCATCCACTCCGAGGTGATGGATCCCAATAACTCAGAAATGACCGCGTCGTAGCCCACCCCGAACAAAGAACCGAGCTGCGTCAGAATGGCCTTGCGGCGTTCTTTCCCACCGAGAGTCGTCCACTGTCGCCCAGGGCCTGCGCATAGGAAGCATGCGAGGGCATAGTTATCTTGATGGTCGACGGAGGTGTCCCGGCAATGATTGATCATCAGCGACACAAGTCCGGAAGATAGTCGAAATCGTCAAGACAGGCTCAGTGATAACCCGAGAACCGTCTGTTACCGTGAAGGCACTGGTAATTGTGCCGGCTAGCAGAGTCTCCGTAGTGGTAATCCTGGCCGCGTAGACTGTGACCTCATCAGGGTTGTCATAAATGGTTTGAGTCAAGTACTCTGTCGTAGACGCACACTCGCTGACAGTCTCAATGTATGTGGACGGATCAGGAGTCACTGTGCTTGTGGTGGACTCGATACTCTCAAGAGCCGCCTCGGTCAAGGTTCCAGTGGTGCAGAGACTAGTCGATGTTTCCTGTGCAATGTGCGAAGTAGATGTCGTATTTTCTATCGCGGTTTCCGTCGCGGTCTTCGTTTCCGTGAAATAGTCGGCGTCAGGCGTAGTAGTGGTGGTTGTCGTCTCGGTATCGATCTGGGTTTCGGTAACTGTCCCGTCGATGCATCGGCTTTTCGTAGTCACGACGGGCAATGTTGATGAATGTGTCGGTCGAGATGATCTCCGTCGCGGTGAACGCAACGTTTGCTTTCTCCACCTGGGCATAGCAGGGACTGAACCAACTTCTGTTACTTTTGCAGCTCTATCAAATAGCAGGCATAGGACTCACCAAACAACAAATTCAATTGCGAAAAGGTCTTAACCACCGGGCTGAAACACACAAACTCCGTCCTGGGGTTGGGCGTATAACGGAATCAGAGTGTTGCATGCGTAATTGCCACAGTCGGCGGCAGCGATGCCCAAAAGGCACGCACAAAGAGCAAAAAGGTATGAAGTAAACATGGCCTTCTAGTTATGACGAATGCATGAATGAATGAGGGTCGAGCGAAAGAATGACAGAGCCTGCACACCCGACGACACTGACGCAAGAATTGCTGTCTGTAGTTGATCGTACCAAGTAGTTGTATGACTCTCAGATCGGCAAACCAACGACGGATGGCAGTACATATGATTGAAAAATGCCACCATCGACATGTGAATCACTGATGATGGTATTCAACTCTTAGTACGTAGTCATGGTCAAGCAAGATGAATGACGCTCGGTCCGCTGCTACTTGGGTGCAGCCAGTGATGCTACATCTGCAAGGACGTCGCGACGACTTTGATGCCATTTACCTCCATGACAAATTTCTGAGCTACCTGGGCGTGTCACTAATATATAGTCGAGTTTGATGAGAGCGTCGTGATTTTGACCGCGGCAGCGAAGAGCACGACGACAGCTACGACAGACCACGGATCCATTGTCTTGATTAATCAGAAGATCCAATCCCAAAAACTTGGTCGGTCAAACAATGGATTATTATCTCGACGATGCGTTGCGGCCTTATCTGACGACTGAGTAGAGAAGCCTACTAATGGAGTCTGCAATGGCAATATGGACGCCATGGCTATTTTCGATGATGCCGCACCGATCCTTGATGATGATACATGTAGTCTTGGTAAGCCTGAAAGAGCTGTTTTATATTGCCGAATGATTCATGGATTGTCCCTAACGAGGACCTTTTCCTATCTATTATACCCTTTCTAGCATTGAAACGGTTTGCTCCTTTACCTTTAGTCTTCAAGCTCGCTCCCTCTGCAAACCATGTGTGCCCTTGTTAACGGCGCCCTACGCTTATATGGGCAAAATGTTCGTCCCCAAGCCACCTAAAATAACCGTCCAATTTCTAGAACCATACCCCTTGTGTTGCATTCCATCCAAACTTTTCCATACCTGTTCTATAACGTCCCACTGCCTCCTGAAGTTGGCAATGCCGTAATGCTGTACCCTTTCCCACCAGGCTCTACACCTGTCCCGTTGCGACCCAACAGCATTGAAGGAGGCGATGAACATTGGCCATGTGATTGGAGCCATTATACTTGCCCTGTTGAATTTGAGTCTGGCCTTTGCAACTTCGGCACCGTGCATGTACTCCGCCACAGACTCTACTTCGCCTATCAGGTCCGAGGCCTGATAGTGTTGGATACGGCAGTAGTAATAAATCAGTGCTGCGTGGTGCCAGGCATTGGCTTGTAGATTAAAAATCTTCGCCATCAAATCGTCACTTGCTGGGATTGATGTTGTCATTTCAGATGCAAGGCTCCAAGAAAGAAGCCTGTTACCCAATGCTTCACAAGCTTCGAGAAAATCATCTGGCATAGCTTCACCACCTTGGCGGTCGTAATGAGCCGCATGTTCTGCAAGTCGACATGTCTCCTGGATTGCCACCGCAATGTTGGGCGTAATTCCGTACATGTACCCATAACAGGTATCAGATTGGATGACCGTATCTCCTGCGTTAGGAACATCCTTATTCTCATCCACCCAGGTAGATGAGGAGACATGCAAAGATGTCGTCCGAGCCATGAGGGCTAAGAAGGCACTTATTTCGTTTAGTTGCCGAGTAGGACCACTGACAATTCTCCATCGTCTGCGTGAGTCCCGCAACTGGGATATTCCCTTGAGGTGCACCATAAAGCCATCATCCTCACCAGACATTACCTGCTGCTATATCAGTATACGCTGTGTGCATTGCATTCCGCGCATACATACGCCTATGGTGACCAGAGATAGCATTGCCATCAAGAGGATTTGATGATCCGCTGCTAATGTCGGGGAACTGAGTGCAGCTTGCAAGGAGCGGAGTGCATGATATCTATGGTTGAAACCCATCTTTTGGTGTTTTCTTTGAGACTTGTCGCAGTTCCAAAGATGAAAGGCCGCTGATGCTAATAGAGAGTTGTAGAGTGCAGCATGAACTTTGGCTCTGGCTGCTTTCGGGTCTGAAACGTGAAAGGATACCCCTTCAAGTGCGGTTGGGACGTACAACCCACGATATGGATTTTGAGGATGTATGATGGGTAGGAGAACATCAGCAACATGAATCATGTAGTGATTCATTAGTAGGTCAGCTTCAGGATTCCCGAAGAGACTGGTCTGGACGGGATGGATAGAAAAACTGCTCAGACAAGAAAAAGTGGCATCTTTACTTGGCTTTGTGAAGAAGGATGACCTGACCAGACCGTGTTTAGGCCGCCGGGCTCGCTCTATTTCAGTCGAGCTGATGTTGCATGTGACGATATTTGACAATGCGTCGCTCTGGTCGGTGTGCTCTTCAACATCTGTTGTGGAGTCTGTGTGAAAACCTGGGCCGTCTAAAGTGTTGCTTGCATCTTCGGCTGGATATTCAGGTGTGTCAAGGTATGAAGGCACAGTCGTCGTCGAGTTCAAGCCCAGCAGCTCTGTCTCGCGGACACCGACATGATCGTCGTCAGCTGGAAGCACGTTGCCATCGGATTGACCCCAAGTCTGACTCTCCTGTGGGTCTTGAGTGGTGGTGAGGGATGCACGAGATGGTGCACCTAGAGTATTTGAGTGCTCTTGATCCCTGTCGAGAATTGGAAAAGCGGAAAACGGGCCTTCTGTCACTGAGACCCCTGCTTCCGCGCCGTTGTCGATGGCAGAAAGGAAGCCAGTGATTTCTTGCATCCGGTATCGACGGCCACTGACCTGATCTAAGAGTGCCCGCATTAGTTGGGTTTTGTTCCTAACCCAATCTGATGCTTCTGCGTCCTCGGCTGCTCGATGTAGTGAGCTGTGCAAAGGGATCTGACATCCACTGCAGTCTAATATCATAGCCACCGCAGGGGATCCCTCTTGTTTCACAGTTCCTACAAGCCGAGGGCCGTTCGTCACATCTGACCTTTCGTGCCTTGCATGTCCAGCAACTGGTCGATTCTCATCAGCCAACGTCTCGTCCCTTATCGGAGTTGGCCTGGAGCATACCCTGTAAAGGTCATAGGCCGGTGCCGCGGTGATTGGACACTCATTGCGACGCGGTGGCTCGTCTCGCCGGTCCTTATGTATATGCTTCAACGATTATGAACCATGGGGAATCCCACTGTTCGCTTTCAATAGTAGTCCGCTGAGATTACTACGGTTGAGATGAGATTTGTTGATGCACGATTCCCAGCGTCATCCTAATCTTGTCAGTGTCCACCCAACTGCCCCGCCGCAAACCATCACCTACCTTTGGCCTGACCAACCTGAATCGGAAAATAGGTCGCTGCTTTTACCAGCCTTGTAGCTAGCGGAAGCACCCACTCGAAGTCATCACTGCGTCCATCCTAGGCTGACAGGGTGATAGAAAACCAGACGATAATGGCAATTATGCCTTGCATCCTCACAGTCATTATTATCATAAGTAGGTCAATAGTGACAACTGATGTAATCTAGATGGAGTACTTGTTCTGCCGGACCCCCTAATCAATCTGTTTCGCTTTGCACAACTAAAGTCAGAGGAGGTAACTTTGCTTTTCAGTCCGAGCTAGACTCAGACGTTCTTCTGTCTCCTGTTTTAATTCAGGCTGGAAGTCTAGGATTCCGCTTCTCACACTGTCTGCGACTAAAATTGATGCAATGACGATTAACTACCACTTCAAGGATTACCCGCGTGCAAATTTCGTATATCGTCAGCAGCGTCGATTTGTCAGCCATGACGTGACACCGCGCAGGTTCATTTCAAATCAAACCTACTCCCGATTGTGCGCGAAGGCCGAGAAGTGGGTACAGATGAAGTTGTTATTCATGGCTTTATGATCGCTATTTATAATAAGATTTCCTTAAATTCGTTTACCTTGCTTTTCAGAACGCACTTTATTGTGTTTTTCTATTCTACTTATCAGAAAGTAAGGTCGACATCATGACAATCAATCTGGGACCGGTGATTACTTCCCCTACACGTGTATTCATGCTTTGCGGACTAACCCAAGCTCCCGTTAGTCGGTTCATGCGGGCGAGAGATTTGCTCGTCCTGAAAGTGCCTTTCGTCACTTTGTTTCCCGGGACCCAAATTCTAAGTTCGTTGCGGAGAAGGGCCGATATGCCCTTTATGTTTCGCCCGGCTGCCCTTGGGTACGTTCCTGATTCGAACTCGCTCGAGGGCTTTTGACTAATGTGGAAAAGGCCCACAGGACGCTGATCGTCCGATCCTTGAAAGGGCTTGAAGATGTGATCGATTTGTATCAGGTCCATTTCACATTGGGACCTGAAGGGTGGTACTTCAGCGGCGAAGGGGAATCATTGCCCAAGGACCCATTACATGGGTTTTCGAAGCTCAAGGAGCTATACCTGCTCGCCGATCCGAGTTACGTTGGACGATACACTGTTCCCGTGCTATGGGATAAGAAAACCGACACTATCGTCAACAACGAATCATCCGAAATCATTCGAATGCTCTACACCGAGTTCGATGAATTCATTCCGCACCATTTAAGAGAAGAGAATAAACCAGGGGGTGGACTGTACCCTGCGGACCTTCGACAACAAATCGACGAAATCAATGGCTGGGTTTACAATACGATCAACAATGGTGTATACAAGGCAGGATTTGCCAAGTCACAGGAAGCCTACGACGCTGCAATTGGGCCCCTTTTCGAATCGCTTGACAGGGTGGAAGACTTGCTCTCCCATGGCAAGCCCTACCTCTTAGGTGACAGAATCACCGAGGTTGATGTACGGCTGTACACTACCATCGCGCGATTTGACGTTGCCTACTACCCAATATTTATGTGCAACCTGAAATCAATCCGCCACGATTATCCACGACTTTATCTGTGGTTTCGTCGCTTATACTGGGATCAAGACAAGAACGGTGAAGCACGGGGTGCGTTTTATGACACGACCGCTCCTTACTTGGGTTCATACGCCCGCGGCTATGCTAGCTCGAGAAACATGGTGGTGTTTGGTGGAAATGCGCCCCTTATTATACCAGCGGGACCAAAGGTTCTTATTGATGCGCTTCCGTAAGAGCTTACGAAGCTTCGACCGGCACCTTAACGCTTTGTAAATGGACTGATCACATGATGTGCTTTGCAAGTAAAAATTTGTTATAGCCTTGGCCAAAATCATCAGTTACATCAACAACGCAGCAGATCAAGGACTCGAAATGCGAGGGAACTTCTTAGGTTACTTCAAGGTTTCTCTGGACAAAGAATGACATGGACTAGCATTTAGCTATTGGGCAGCTGATCGCTTGGCAGAAATAAAGATTCGTCTGCCTGCTTTTCGTAACTAAGCCACTACTACCACCTCCTCGTAGAGAGTTGAGTCCTCTACTCAAGAAAATCTGTTCCAGGCTCCAGAGTGAAAGCTTTGCTGCTTTAGACCTAGTGAAGGTGAATTCTAGCCCAGATATCTCACAGTAGAGACATCATGCTAGATTACCATCGTTAATCTGCCAACCTTCGCTTGAATCAATTATAGGACCCGGAAAGAAGCCAAGGGGTTCGTTGGCGAGGGTTAACCAGTTTGGTACCACGGGTGCATCGAACACAGGAAACTGGATGTCGAGGTCGGCGAGGTTCTCTAACGAAGCTTAGATTAGGTCGGGGGGTTTTAATATCAGGAATGGCGTTAGACATTGAGCACGTACCTTGCCGATAACTACTAACGTTGACAAAGCCGGATGGGGAGAACATCTCTAGTGAACTCAATGGGGTGGTTGTTTCCATATCCGAGTCTATAGTATAACTGCCTCAACGCCCGAGAACGATACTTAAGGCTTTGGTCGCTTTTTCTGCCTCCCTAGACGATGTACTCAGTTGAAGCCATGTGCGATGCGATCTTTTTAAAGATGAGCAGATCTTGTCGACGATCGATGAGTCAGGGTATTCATGGCTTTTATCGTCAACATGCTGCAAGTAGGAGCAAAGAATGCTCGTGGCGAGGAGAAAGTCGTGATTAACAAGAGAAGACACTCTCCACCGTTCTTGGTATAATTGGCAGAAGGGATGAGTCTCTTCTTGGAGCATGTGCTGATAGTCGAGGAGTTGCAGAGCTGCATCCAAGCATATTTGTCGAGAATTTCCACCCAGAGTCTTCGTTGGAGAGTAATGTAGGTATCTACGATGCAGGACGATCCTTGCTCTGTAAAATATGATCTCCAGGAACACCTTTTGTATGATGACTTGAGGCGAGTCTGTGATGCAGTGCGTCATTGAACGCCATTTGAGGCATTCGGGGATAGAGCTGTGCGCGTCCTCCAGTTTCGTGTTCATGGTCATGACCTCGGCGTAGGTATACGGCCTAGCTTCGGCTGCGAAATCCCATATGAAGCCGATTGTCGTCATGATCCTGGCTTTCACGTTCCAGCCGGCTTCGCCACCCAACTCTGAACAAGCCACCGACTCACGTCTTGCAACTTCGGCTGCTCTTAATATCATTGATTGCTTTCAGAATACGGTACGATCGATTTCCATTACCCCCCACTTTCGATGTCTCTTTCCTCTAGGCCGAAAGATACGCCGTGATAAGTTACTTATTAAGAGAGAAGAGGTTCGCGTCTCAAGAGGCGAATTGAATGCAGTAACGACGCTGTTCAAAGCGTGCATAGCTGACTACGGAGCATGAAACCCCATGGCAGGGTTGCAGGAGCTTGGAGAACTACCGACTACATGCGAGGATATGGAAAGAAAGCAATAGATATTGAAAACCAGTTGTATGAGGAACGAAAGCAGAATGGGTTATGTTTTAATTGTGGGAAGCAAGGTCGTGTGGCAAGAACCTGCAGAGCAGGGTAGAGGGCTCTTGTGAGGATTCGTGGTCAATAGAAAACCTCCTGCAGCCCCGGGTTGTCGTCGACTACGGGAGCAAAATGACAGGATCGAGGCCGGCGCGCGAAGATGACGCCTATTATCCCGTGTTCAGACTCGACTTTGTCAGTATTGTCGGCCGTCCACGCCGTCCAATATGCCGCCCTAGCCATTTCTTTGACAACATCACCATCTCTCTCCGGCATTAGCATGCGATCTATAGTGCGAAGCATATACAAGGAATTCACTTCGATCTGACGGGCCGTACCTTTCGCATCGCCACCGGTGCCACCCGAGAAGCCTGGTTCGTCGTGATGCATCCCACGCAGAGGCCTGTCGCCGGGGCGAACACCGACCCTCCTTCTAAGTGGAGAGTTTATAAAGCTATCCTTCCGACGACCCGGCGGCGTTGCTCACGCTGACCCAAAAAAAAATACCATCCTTCTGCAGCCATGAAGAACAAGAATCCCAACTCGTTCCAGGGCAAAATCTATCGCTTCAAAGCTAAAAGCTGCTGGAGTAACGACATCCAAAATCGCCTTTGAACCAAGGACGTAGTTCGCTTTCATATGGCCATTGTTGTCGGACAATCAAGCAGTAGAGCAGGATGGTTAAATGTGACCACAGCAGGTCTAAGAATGATGTTGGGGCAAATTACTGAATAAGAAGTCCTTAGATCACGACAAAAATTGACAGCGGAAGGAATGGTAGATCTACTTATCAAGGACAAGGGCGATATTCTCTTCTCTTTAATTTTCTTTTCGCTTTGACCCGGGAGGTTCGTAGGGGACGAATGTTGTAGTGACCGAGGCGTTGCCACCCTAGGCGCATGCCTCCAAGGAGCTCAGTGCATCAAATCGCTTGCGACGTTGTGAAAGTTGGTCGACTCTATTAATGGCTGCAAGTTAAAGTTGGTCCAGCTGCAGAACAGGCTGGATCCGGGCAAGGCCGTAAAGCGATCCGCCGTTTCGGTCTTCGTGCCCTCAAGTGGCCGTCCGATAGCGGCAGGCATTAGATACGTGAAGAAATACGGGCCTTCAGATTCTCAGGATATGCGAGTGGTGGAGCACTTTGCTGAGACTATGGCACTGGGAACATTTGGCAAGCCGGATGAGAATGATGAGCTGCCAATGTGAGCTGTCAGTGGTGAAAAGATAACTACGGGCAGATGCGATGGGGGGGTCTTACAACGCCACCAAATTCCCGCCCAATAACTGCATGTTAAGCCTTACACGTGTACTTGCAGGCCTCAGAGCCCGTGTTGCCTAACCTTCTGCCCAACCTTCTGCCCAACAGTTTTTCTCTTCCTTAGCTCCAACCGTGCTCCAAAGTTTCAGGACATAGCTCTAGAGACGAAAGGACAGTATGGTTGCAAGTGTCGCAGGGTAACCCAATCTCCCCACACCTCAGTTCGCATCCTTGAGGGTGAAGCAGAGATATATCGAGCTCTCTCTGGCGGCATTGGAATTCCACGAGTCCAATGGTATGGCCAGGAGGGTGACTACTACATCTTGGTTCACGATCTTCTCGGCCCGTCCCTGGAGGACCTACTGAACTATTGTGACCGGCGCTTATCCCTCAAGATTGTTCTCCTCATTGCCGACCAGGCCATTTCTCGAATCGAGTATATTCATTCCAGAGGCTTTCTTCGTCGCGACATTAAGCCAGATAATTATATAATGCGCCATCATGTGGCGAGACTAAGGGGCACGAGCCTTCGTCATTGTTCACTTCCATGATTGCTTGCCACCTCGGGAGGAACCGCAGTGGCTTTGAGGTCGTTCCTCAGCGCATATGTTCCGTCTAATAAATTTGCCTCGTATATTGAATGCTCCGGTTCCTGGTAACCACTATGTGATGATAAACTTCTCGGCTTCTATGTCTTGGGTCAAATCCGCAACTAGTCGCCCGATGGGCACTTGGAGCAATGAGTCAAGAGCAGAAGAGCGTAGGGTTTATTCAAATAAACATGGAGAAGAGGTATGTGTTGGTTCACCTAGGCATCGTCTGGCTAGTCCCAGGCAAGGGCTACATCCTTCCTGGCGGGGATAGGGTCGTCCACATGATGCTGATGTCTTGGGGGGGCGAGACGGCGGAGGAGACGGCAGCGGGTATATCCGCGGAGGTCAAGCGATCCTTCAACGCCGTCTGGGCCGAGGGTGTCGACTATTTTGACGGGCGCGATAGTGGCGACAACCTGCTCTGGAACGAGGAGCGCCGGCGTGTAATGCTTATCAAATTCGATCGCAGCAGCATCCACGTGACTCGTTAGGTGAAAGGTGCGTCGAATCTCTGCTCTTCCTATAAAATTAGCTGCTCAACTTTCTCTAAGATATTCGAGCTATTCTTTTGTGGGCCACGATAGTCTAGGATTGTCAAGGGCATATAACACAACACAAGGATCCGGCTCCGCGCAAGTCTATCGAATATTTTGGAAGTTCGCTTGTGTCGGCATCCGGGGCCGTGTTGACAACAGGGGTTCCATCCAGCATCGTAGCATAGGAGATTCAACGATGAAAATAGGACGATGGAAGCAACGTTTGCCATTGTTTTCGTCGCGTCTCGAATCAAGACGAAAACTTTGCTAGCTATAGGCATACTGCACCGCGTTGGAGACGGCGAAAAGGGTGCTGGGAGACGCATCCCTCCACGTTAACCAGCATGAACAACCTGGCGTCGACATATGGGAACCAAGGTCGATGGAAGGAGGCAGAAAAGCTGCAGGTAGGAGTAGATTAGATCAGTTACGCAGGGGTCGCGGCTTGTACGGGGTTTTGTTTTCCCGACACCTCGCATCGTCCAGTAACGGGAAGGGCCAACACTGGGACCGACCGGTGTGCTCTCCCGCATATTAAAAGTCAGCGTCTTTCCAACCTCGCACTTCAACCATCTTTTTATTCACCAGTCCTACGCGTTAGTCGAGAACCCAGGCGACAGCTAATTAATTTCAATCACCCAACGCCGCTAGTTTCACCGAAAGCACAATCTTTCATCATGGCAAATTATGAGGTAGCCGAATACCATTTCTACTGTCCGCCGGGGGTACAGCGTGTTCTTGCGTGCGGATCCAGTGCCTTCATCGGGGAGGTCGATGCTTCGACCATCCTCAAGTACCCTCTGGAGCTGGGAGGCGATATGAATCGCCTTGAGCTTGAACACAAAATTCTCACGATAGTTGGTCAACACCCCCGAATCATCGCGCACAAAGGATTTACAGATGCCGGCTTATACCTTGAGCGCGCAACAAACGGGACAATCCTTGGGTACCTGGCCGAGTCGGATCATCCCGCCCCGTCTCTTCAGCAGAGGGTAGCATGGTGCCGACAGATAACGGAGGCAGTCGACTATATCCATTCGAAGAGGGTGATCCACTGCGATATCCAGCCCACGAATATCCTACTCGATGAGAATCTACATCTCAAGCTGGCCGATTTCCAAGGGCATTATCTCTCAGAGGACGGCGAGGTCATCTTGACTGGCTGGAGCGGCGAGCCGTGCAGATATTTCTGTCCTCGAGATGATGAGTTCGAGGCCAATTTAAAGACGGATCTCTTTGCGCTCGGATCTACCATCTACTTTATAATGACCCGGCATGAGGTCTTCCCAGACATTATTTACGGAGAGCCTGGGTGGGATGAGAAGGTTAAGTCTCGGTTTTCGAGAGGCATTTTCCCGGAGGATTTTCATGCCTGTGCTACCATCACTCAAAAATGTTGGAGGCAGCAATACAGCTCCGCGGGTGAGGTTCTTGAGGACATCAGAGCTATCGAGCAAGGTTTGATTTGAGAAGCTTGATCAATGTCGAGGGAGATCAGCCTCGTAGAGCACAAAGACGGGAATGATAGGATAAGACAAATTCAAGGGGGGGCCGCAAGCAGTAAGTAGTTAATGAAAAACGATGGTGTGTCCTTCATCTGAAGATATCCATTTCAACCTTGGAACGAGTGTATATGAGGGATGTCGATCCTGTCGTGTGCTCTGCCACGTTCTCAGATCCCTCAGTCCACAAACTTGGAAAAGGGCTTAACATTTTGGGCATATATGCCCTGGCGCCCTGACTAGGGTAGATCCGGTGTACACATCCTTATACCCTGTGTGCTGGCTTTCGTTGCAGGTGTAGAGCACAATTACTTCCTTCTCGTGCTTCGGACTTGCAGTGCAGTTCTGCAATTTGGTTTTCGTGATACGTCGTTGGCAACCACAAGCCATATTGACGCTTCTTTCAAAAGACGGTGTTAAGAGCGCCTATAGATACATGGGGTTATCATTGAGTAAGGCAATGGTTCTTTGAACAGGCTGTCGAACGTACGGACAAAAGTGATGTGAGAAACGTCGGGTCGATGTAACTGGGGGACTGGGTAAATAGTTGGGGCTCAAGAATGCTCTGGGGAAGTCAGTTAGTTGCGAGCAATAAGGAGGGTGACTGTACATGACGTACGATGGTTTTGAAATCAGTCCAAAAAGCTCGTTGATGCTGAATAAATATCCCGGTGGCCGAGGACCTCGGGGGATTTACTCTAGGAATAAAATGTTAGTCAGGCTAGCGGCACCCAAAAAGCAGTGTCTCGAGAGGCACATCGACAGTGCTTGAATGTACAGAATGCGAAAACCCGCCTCTACTTGGCAGTAACTCTGCGAGCATCAGCGCGGGGCCGGCATCCACACCTCACCTATGCCCACCGATGACATGGGGTCAAAATTGTCAGCTAATGCCCAACGTTTCTCAGCCAATCAGACGTCCTAAAGCGGAATTACGTGACTCCAAGGACCCTCATAGCCAATCACTTTGATTGCCTGCCCCTACCCGTCTTGTTGCAGGCCTCCCGCTCAGTGACTGGCTCTCGTCGTTTCCTTGATGGGGAACTGCCTCTATAGGCAGACAGCACTTCATGTGCATGTGAGGATCTGCGACGAGAATGGCGCCGGGATGGCAGCTCCTGAGACGACAGACACTCGGCCCAAATGGCGATCCCGGCTCAGCCACCGAGATCTCCGGCTCAGATCACTGGATCTGCACCTAGTGCGGTTGAAGTCTTGCTCTTGTTGCCGGGTGGCAGCCTTACTGCTGGTGATGAAGTGTGGTCCCAGCGATGGCATCATCCCCCGAAGCGCTCGCACACACCTCGGTATCGTGCAGTGTCTGAGCCATCTTCTCAGGGATGGCAGTAACAGGACCGTATGTGGCCATTGAAGGGGACGTGGGAGTACTCTGCCTCCTGACAGGATCCTTCGTTTGGGGGGGGGATCAGTCATGATGCCCGCCTCGCCGGTGGCCCCGGTGGCTTTGGTGACGCGCTGTTTTTCGCCTGACACACCTGCTGAAGTCGAACCAACTATTACACGGCGATAGAATTTGAAGGGCGACTTCAAAACCAAGCGGGACGTGGAAGGAAGCTGGCACTGGTCCTATCCGGCTCGGGCCGATGTGGATCTGGAAGCCGGCCGATATGGGTCTCGGTGGCCGGAAACGTGGAAACAAGTTGACATGCGAAGTGGGGCGCTGCAGACGCAGCTCACGAGATTTCCGCAAGTGGCAAAACGATGACCGAAGCTCGATAGAGGGAAGTTCAGGCACAGCATGACCTCCCTCTGGCTGGGCGGGAGCCGTTCGGCTCGTTGAGCTGTGAGTACGCGGGTCTCCAGTCTACCGCTCTTTGTGTGCTTAATGTGGCGCCTTAGTATCATTCCAATCAGGACATGACCTTGAGATCCCGCACGCGGTCCAACTAAACCCCCCCACATTATGTAGACTAATAATAGTTATCTCGGTCGGAAGAAATCTCCGCGGCTGGCTTGCGATGGCGTACAGGCCGTCCCATGAGTAAGGGTGTTATTAGGGGGGTGGCTACTGCTGTATGATCTCTAAGGCGCAGTTAAGTGCCAATAACTCATTTACCAAGGACTATGCAGAGTGCTCGTTAATAAAGTTAGTAGGAATCAATCTTCCATCCCGGCCTATAGCTTATAGCATAAATTCCGCCATAAACGTTTCAGAATTAGTATATAGGTTGCTCGGAAGGTTTAGGTCGCCCGCTCTAGCGTGAAGGGATTGATGCCAGTATTTCGTCCTTGGTCGCGAGCCTAGGGCAACCATAGAGTAACTGTGGTTACGGCTGAACGGTGCCAGAGGGCTGAGAACCATCTTGTATTTCCCCTTCCTTCTCATTCTCAAAGTGCTCCCTGATGTCTGCAATTCCGTCCAGGACAGCGGCCCAGTGCGCGCTATTGACGTAGCCTACACCCGACTGGCCGAACTGCATGCTTCCTGCATCCGAAGAAGGTGATCCAGCTTCAGCTATGTCTTCGTTTGACACAGCTGCAGCCGCGTGCTCGGTGGCGAGAACCTGGCAAGTTTGTTCGGTGACGGCGATTGGTTTCTCAATAGGGCGAGATGCTGACGTTTTCTGCATCAGATCAACCACCAAGCTCTCTAGCTGCTGGATTCTATCTTGCATAGTGACCGGTGATCGTTGCGAGGGATCAGCGGCCCGTGAAGCAAGTGAATTATAAGTGCACGACACGCCTGGCCCTCGCTTGGTGCAGGTGCCACAACGACTCTGTCGGTCACATCGCAGTCTGGGACAAGTTGGACAGTCAGGACATGCCCTTGGTGGGTTGAGGGAATGCGTACGTGGACTACTCACTTTATTTGCCTGCAGAGATTGCAGGATAACCGCTGTTTTTCTCTACGCCGACTTGAAGGAAGACGTGCTCTTCCCATCGGTGTTTTGCCTGGCCCCCATTCTGTAGGCAACGGCTCATCCTGGTCAGACATGCTGCATAAAATACTGACGATTTCAGTGTAAGACTGGGTTAGAATAGTAGTCCTACTTCATTAGCTTCGTGTGATTATGAGGCCTGAGATGTTGAGTACACAATCCCGAGCAACTGGCCCTTCAAAGGGAAGGCCTTAGAAGTTAGTTGGATGGTTTGAGTGGGGTGGCGTGATTGTCCATCTTTGGCTAGACTGTTGCCTTGCTCCGATGCTCCGATGCTCCGATGCTCCGTTGCTCCGACCGGTGATTGTTGTGTGTAAATAACCTGGTGCGGATGGTGAGAAACGTTCGTTATGCTTACAACACAATTCATAGATATCGTTTCAAGTTAGGATATTATATTTATACCGGACTGCGTTTCATTTACCTGCTCAGTCTGACAGAAGTAGTGCAGGCCCCAGAAGCCGTTATATTCGCCGATCCTCCGCTCCGATCCTCCGTTCTCGTAGCCCGTCCCTGTCGCTTTCGCCAGCGAAGCGGATGACAAGACGGCTTGTCCGTAGTAGTAATGAAGCTCGCGGAGGATCGGACAACCCCTTTACGCTTCCTTGAGGGAGATTTGCATCCCACAATGGGGTGATGTCGTTCTTTCTTCTGGCAAAAATGGGATTTAGGTATTCCTTAAGAACAACTTCTGCTGCATGCCGCAACAAATCTCTTTCTACACTTACGCATTCAAACTTGTCGTCCCGGGGTATTCCGCTCAAGATCTTTCCAACTTGTTCCTCCATCATCCTTTTCAGAGTCATATTCAGTGAAGCCAGCATTGCCCATCCTAGAGAACTACATCAACGACGACATCATCCAAGACCAGCACCGTGGTATGAAATCGGCCATGTCCACGTCAAGCAATGTCGATCGCCAACTGGAGACGCTTGGTGCAAATGCGGACCAGGAAGACGTTGAGATTTGCAGTTCACCTACCAGAACCGTCGTCAATGAGCAAAACACGAACCCCAATGTCGTTGACTGGGACGGTCCTGATGACCCTGAAAATCCCCGCAACTGGTCCAAGCCCAAGAAGAACATGAATGTGATCATTGTGAGTCTCTTCTCGCTTGTTGCGTGAGTATTTCCCCATTTCCCATTTCCCATACCGACGTTTGCCTTGGGAGACTCTGACTGACTCTTCGTCGCAGCAACCTCGCAGCAACCATGTTCGCTCCTGGAGCACAGCAGTTGGCCAATGAGTTTCGAATCACCGACTCGACGGTAGCGGCCATGACGGTCAGCCTCTACGTCTTAGGCTTTGCTCTAGGGCCCCTGGTCCTCGCGCCTGTTTCCGAACTATATGGACGCCTCATTGTCTACCACTTCTGCAACATATTTTACTTCGCCTTTACTCTGGGGTGTGCCTTCAGCGCCGATACGGTCATGTTTCTTGTCTTTCGGTTCATCTGTGGCTGCGCTGCCTCGGGTCCCATGAGTATTGGGGGTGGTACAGTCGCCGACCTCACCCCACAGGAGGAACGGGGAAAGGCCATGGCATTGTTCGCCATGGGACCAATTCTGGGGCCTGTATGTGAAGCCCGTTCTGGGTAGAATCAACTTGCTAACTGACATAGGTCATTGGGCCGATTATTGGCGGCTTTGTGTCCGAGAGTATCGGCTGGCGTTGGACATTTCGGATCATCATGATTCTGGTGAGTTGTCGCTGCGGGCTTCCTGTCGGCTGGACATTCCTAATAGATCACGCGTGTAGTCCGGCATCATCGGCGCCGCCACTGCCATCTTTACGCGTGAGACCAACGCCGCAGTCTTGCTGCAGAGGAAAGCACAGAGAATGCGCAACGAAACTGGAAACGACAAGCTCGTACCCAAAGTAGCCAGGGAGGAAACCCCTCGCGAAATGCTTGGTCGTGCCATCACCCGTCCGGTGAAAATGCTCATTTTCTCACCCATCGTTCTACTCGTCTCACTTTACACGGGAATTCTCTTCGGTCTAATATTCCTACTCTTCACCACCTTTCCGGCCCTTTTTGAAGGAGTCTACGGATTTGATGAAGGAATTGCCGGGCTGGCCTACCTCGGCCTCGGTCTCGGCATGATAACTGGCTTGGTGTTGTTTTCTATCCTCAGCGATAAACTTCTTGGGCAAGGACAGGGTGGCGCCGTCGCCAAACCAGAGCAGCGGCTCATTCTTATGAAGTGGTTCGGCCCTATCACCCCCCTGGGCCTTTTTATGTACGGTTGGAGCGCCGATTACCATACTCACTGGATCGTCCCGATTCTGGGCACATTCATCGTCGGGCTCGGGTCTTTGTTTGTCGTCATACCGGGACAGATATATCTCGTCGATGCTTTCGGGCCGGAGGCTGCTGCTTCAGCTATGGCTGCGAACTTGCTCGTTCGCTCTCCTTTTGGCGCCTTCCTTGGTCTTGCCGCCGATCCGCTGTATAATAAGCTAGGGCTGGGTTGGGGAAACAGTGTCCTTGGCTTTGTATGCCTCGCTTTCACACCAGTTCCTTGGCTCTTCTATCGCTTTGGTGAGAAGTTGAGAACTCGTTTTGTGGTCGAACTGTAGTTGGACTGCATACATGTGTTGGAGAAGCCTTTGGGTGAGGAGATTGGATACATGGTTGCGCCAAACAGCATGCTCTTTCGCCATAGATAATAGGATAATTCACCACGCCAACAAATTTTACGACGAGAGTGTGTTTGGCTGAACTGCTAACGTCAAGTCAAGTGAACGCTTCAATTTCTGATGTTGCTACTTTGCTAGGTGTTGCTAGTTACTAGATCCAACCACGACGAGGCATAGCCCAGCTCAATTGAAACGATTAACAAACTTGATAACCTTTCTGCCAGTCTTGCTGAGCTCGAATTCCTCGAGGTTGTTCACAAATTTTATCTGGAAGCGATGGCTGTTCGCGGGGTAGATGTGAAGAAACCTCTTGATTCTTCTGCCGACTGCCTCTTCCGAAAGGAGGTTTTCGTTGCGCGGGGAACAAAGCAGCCGGACTTCAAGCGATGACTCTTGTGACGGTTCTATCTTGTCCAACAGTACCTGCCACTGCAGAAGTCCACACTCGGCTTTGTTCAGCAAAGACGTTAACCCGTGAAACTCGAAGTACTCCCCATCCCACTCGAAACTGAATCGGCGGTCGCGACCCTGAAGACGAAGGATACGCAGATGGGGCCAATAGCTTTCTGGAACCAGCGACCGGGCCTCTTCAGGGAGCGAATGGAGTGACCCAACGTCGCCCGTGATGTAGCGCACGACGGGGTTGCGCAGGCGTGTGAGGGAGGTTTGCGCAATGATGCCCTGCTCTCCGTCGGGCAAGAGATCTGGATCAGAGCCATGTTCCGAGAACGAAGGCGGAAGAATCTCCAACCGCGTGGCACGGGTGTCAAAGATGAAGTCTTCGTGTCCTGGAACAGCGTTCTTCCCAGTGATTTCAGGGTTGCTGACTGCGTAGGGACCAGCTTCTGCGCTGCCCAGGATCGAGCAGATCTGGACGGGACCAAGAATACCGACGATGTGCGACCTTTGAGCCGCCGTGAGGGTCTCGGAGGTGTAGATGATCTTGTCAATCCTGAGCTTCTCTCGGTCTTCGCGAGGTAGCGTTGAGATGTAGTGCGCCATTTGAACCACTTGGCTACTGTCGCCACACAGCACGTTGGCGTTGTAGTCAGCCAGGAGACCGATAACATGAGCAGTCGACATATGGCTGCCAGCGCCAAGGACACAGGCTCCGGCGTTTTCTAGGATCTCCAAAGTGAGGTCAAGAGACCTGACAGGTTAGCAATTGCATTGTACACTCGTGAAGTTGCGAAATCACGTACCTGTAGAGCTCGCCGGCACTGTGAGTCGTCAGGACCCAGTCGCCATGCTTGATAAGTCCCATGCTCCGAATAAATCGGCCAAAGCTAGCCCTGTGTCTGCGGTTCTCATGTACGTCCGTCGCGAAGAACAAAGGTTTTGACCCAAATCCACCACCAGTGATGCTGACGTAGATGCTGTGCCGATATGCATTCTCTGGGCTTGTGTCATTGACGAGTCGCTCTATAGTGACATATCTAGATACATAAGTCAGAAAAGAGGCAGGGTGGTCATGCTGGTTGGTAGTCTTACAAGTCCTTTTTTCGTAGCAATGGCTGTGCCTGCAAGTTGGCTTCCGTCGGCTCTCTTGCGACCCGTTCCCGGATTCCTTGGACTATGTGGGCACCGGGCGGGTACTGAACATCGGAGACGTAAAAAGGGTGGATCTTGGCAACGGCAAGAACCTCTGCCAAAGAATGATTTGATTCAGGAAGCATCATGGGCGAGACTCAAAGAGCAAAGAGGCAAGACCAGTGCCGAAGCGTGAAACCAAGAGATATCCCAGCAATGCGCGGGAAGAGTACGTCAACTCGGACAAATTTAACTCAATCCCACTCAACCTGCAGATTACCGACCTCCTTTATTAACCACACATGCGTAGCCGAGGTGGTCGAGGGCGGAACACAGAGCTGGTTGAGCTTTTGTCGGCGGGCCGTAATAGCTCAGTGGCTGAGGTCGTTCCGATGTTGTTGGGGCTGTTTAATTGCCCCCGTTGACTTGAGAATCAATATCTTGGGTCAGACAACTGTCACAACTCGAGGGCCTGTCCCCGAGTGGCTCGAGCCTCTTCGGTCACCGCCTGTCTCACAAATATCGATAGTACAGTAGCACGAAATACCGTGGCGGGGGCCTCCTCGTCGCCGGCCCGTCCGATCAGCACTTGTCTTACGGGTTGTAGTGGCGGCATGTTTGGCGGCATGTTGGCGGCATGTCTGGCGGCATGTCTGGCGGCCCCTTTCTACCCATCACGACTCGTCTGCTCCAACATGTCTCGCTATGAGTAATGAAATCACATACCACATGAAGTACATAACTGGACGGCAGCAGTCCTTTAGACCCCCGTCCGTCACCCAGCGTCTCACGGCTAGTTCCACATCGGCGGCGCTTTTCCCGTGTCCGGCTTAACGTCTCAGTCCCCACGACGGCAGGACGGTAGGGAGAGCAAGGGTGTGACAATAGTTTCAAACATTGTCCGAATTGGTCATGCAGATCTAGAAAATGGCTGGCTGAAAAAAAGAAAAGGCGTGCAGTTTTCTCAAGTGATGGTCGTCTTACAGGCTATTGTCCCCCGCAGTCCCACAGGCATTCGGCAATTGACTCCCTTCCGTCTCCGTCGCGTCTACAGTAGCACGGTCACTACTGTTGAAACTGTGACGTGCTCAGCGGGTACATGTTTCTATACGGACTCACATTGACATGTTGGAGCTGAAGTAGCATCTCATACAGGGAAATCAACGAACGTCACCGCGATGTAGGAATGAATGCAATGCTCCCATGCGCAGAAGGGATCAGCAGCCCTCCGATCTCATTGGGAAAAAGCAAGCAAACACCTCAGAAAATTTGCAATCTTGGGGAACGTCGATCATCAGCACTTCTCAGGGCGTCATCTCAGCTGTCAACCAAATCCGGCATAGCCTACATTAACCACATTCCATAGCCAGCTGAAGCAGGATTTAGCGAAATTACTCCTCCATCAACCAGTGTCTTGCCGCCTTGATTCGTGCATCCGCGGTTGGTCCTCCCTCAAGCACGCCCATGCTAGTTGGAAACGCGGTGAAACGGAATCGCGTCCCACCGCACCCGACGCAGATGGCGTTCCGGATCCTTGATGTCGTTCCGCGCATGTAGCCACCGACGATTGTCCACGAGAATGATGCTTCTTGCTGGCAGGTCGTCGGCGGTGAGATGTACAGTCGAGTGCGATTGAGCCTCGACGCTTTGCAACGCTTGCTTGAGCTCGTCCAGTGCTGTTGACGCCCTGTCGCTCAAAGGCGTCAGAATGTCTCCCCTGAACCGCATCATGCTTGATTGGCTGTCCGTGTCCGCCACCAACAGACTGCCCTGGATGTGGCGTCGAGCGGGATCCTTGATGAACTCTGGGGGAATGGTGATCCGGTACTCTGGGCGGACCAGGCTAGCACGCGTTGCTTGGGACAGCAATCCACTCAGTCGCCCGACGTTCATGACTGACAGGGTTCCGCCGCCAAATCGATCGTGCTGGAGCACCTGGAGCGCGAAATACCGAGGAGGTAGGTTCTCGTAACTGCAATCCGTGTGCCAGGGAAACTCGTCCATGGTTTCCGACCGAGCCTGATGATTCCCAGCCTGAAAGTCCGAGGTACTGGGCCGGACGTCCCAAAACCAGCCGCGGGTCGCGCTGTGCGTGATGGGGAGTTGATGGTCGTGGTGTGCATGGAGGCTCAAGAGCAATTGCTCAAGGTACTCGCTGTTGCTGTCCGGGAACTGAAGACTGATCTTGAGGATGCCGCTCTTCTGGAGCGTCTCGGCAACACGGCCGACGTGACGGCGCTCCTTGGCATAGCTCAGATCAGGCGCCTCCAGATGAGGGACCATCTGCGAGACTTGTGTGGCAAGAAGCCGAGCTCCATGGTTATTGCAACCTGGGTAATTTGAGAACTTTGGGGCAAAGGACTGTCGTCGAGCAGGAGCTTGCAGATGAATGGACCTGCAAGCGTGGCGCGTAAACCGATGCATCGTGGACAAAGTAGAGAGAGCTGTCGAGATATACAGCAATGGGGCACAAGGGTGATTGATAGATAGAAGTCAGCCTTTCCATTCGATCCTTGCTCTCCTGACCGCAGTTCGACCTTTTAAACCTCAAGGGCTGGATAGCTGTTAGTCCATGGCCCAAAGACCCAGCAATGCCCAGCAAGCCAAGTGCGACATCTCCTGGGACTCGCACTTCCCGTCCCGTCCCCGAGGATAACGGCAATGGGTTTGTCTTACACACCCCTGACTCACCGTAACTCTCACCAGGGAGTCTACCGTGAAGCCACAATATTGCTCCAACACGGCACTGTACTACGTGGGAGTTCGGCAGGAAGCTGGAACATACATTAGCGGTGCATGGGACTACCGACCGTCCAATCACCGACGATATTCCTTCCGCTGAGGGGCTGTGATGTGTGACATGGGGAGACTTTCACTGTCTCAGGGGATGCCAAAAAAAAAAGAAAAAAAAAAAAAGAAGAGTAACTACCGTGCCTTTTCGGACTGCAGGATCGGTGGCCCCGTCTCACCAGCGAAAACCCGGTCGATTTGCAGCCATCGACCCGCAAACCAATAGTTCCATGCACGTTCACGAATAACGTCATTACTATCTATCCCGTGCAAGCTCAGGTCTAGGAAATCCCCCCCCCCCCCCAAAGTCGACTGGACACAATATAAGGATCCATGAGCACCATCTGGATTCCACCCCTGTACTTGTCATCGTCTAAGCCTGCCATCGTTTTCACAATGACGCACTCAGTCGCTGCCCGAATGGAGCAGATCCACCTTGGCCTGAACCGCCACGGCTACGAGTCTGTCTTGCATCACAAGTCCAAGAGTACCATCTACGCCGAGGAACATGACAAGATTCAGGCGACCCTTTTGGCCAAGTGCCCTTCCCACTTGTGGCACAACGACTCTTACAAAGCTGCCTGTCCTCGGCCAATCCTGATTGGCAACTGCCATCAACAACAATTGGAAGATTTGCATGAAGCATTGACTACTGCCATCAGCGACATTGTTCCACGATGGTGGACCGACCGTGATGCTCGTTTCCCCGCGCGGATGCCTCTAGAAATAGAGGAGGAGAAGCTCTTACAGGTAAGTCTGCTCTCGCATTTTCTTTCTGGCACTATTACCCAAGCCCATCCTTGTACCTTGCATTAATTATTTACCTGACACAGTGGTTGGAAACCCAAGTTCTGTGTGGAAACTTGCAGAAGTTCCCGGCTTGTCTAGGCTCATGGAGACCCGACTTTCTTGTCGAGGAGAGTCGAGGCCCCGAAGATGGTGATTCAGAGGAGAATTTCAGAATTACTGAAATCAACGCTCGTTTCTCCTTCAATGGCTTCATGCATGAGGCCTACGGGCAGCAAGCTCTGGAAGACATGGGCATGGGAGCTAGTGGGTTGAGGAACGCAACAGATCCGGAAAAGGTAGCGTTAACGACGCCATTCTTCACACGGTACCCCAAGCACTAACAGGAAGCAGATCATTGATGGTCTGTTCGATCTTTTCCAGCCACGGTTGCCGTTGCATCTTCTCAAAGGCGAGGAGAAAGGAATAGACATCCACATGTTCATCGACATCGTTGAGCGGCGTTTCGGCGTCACGCCTAGGCTGATAAACCCGGCCGACCTCAGGCTTATGCCTGATCCGCAGGGAAAGGGGGGCTACCGGCTCTTCTGCATCGCAAAGGATACTGGCGATCATCCTTCTCATTCCTCGTCTTCTACCCTAATCGCCAGCCAGGGAGAGGTTTTGGAAGAGGTCCATCAGGTCGGTATGGAGCTGCACCAGCGTGAGCTACTCGCGCTTGAGCCAGAGATGCTGCGCCAGGTCAGCCTACGGTGTTTCAATGACATGCGGACCATTCTCTTGGTCCACGACAAGCGGATGCTCGGTATCGTCAAGCAGGAGCTTCAGTCACTGGTCACTCGCAAAGTGCTCAACCCTTCTCAGGCACGGGTCCTTGACCGAGGAATCGTGGACACCCTGCTTCCTGGTTCACAAGAGCTGGCTCACCTCCTGAAGATGTCGAAGGAATTTCCGCCGCTGAAGAACGAGTACATCCTGAAGCCAGTTCGCGGTGGAAAGGGGGCCGGTATCGTATTCGGTGATGAATTCAGCCCGGATGAGTGGCTCTCTGCCTTGGGACGTCTTCAATCTCCTGGACTGATATCGGGGGTGACATGTGTGGTACAGCGCCGCATAGTTCCCCGCCTGTATGACGTGGTGCTGAAGGAGTCGGGGGATAGACTGCGGTACCCTCTTGTCGGGACATATCATGTTGTCAACGGAAAGCTTCTTGGTTTGGGGACGTGGCGCAGTAGTGGCAGCCGTATTTGTGCAGTTAGTTGCGGCGGATCTTGGATTTGCTCGGTGATACGCCGGCACTGACTTGAGGTTTCTGTATTTGCTATCAAGCTTCAAGCCAGTGCGAGAGCAGTTCGTGGTTGATAAATATCACAATTATTTCAGTTCTCGTCAAAGATTTGCCCTTTGCGTAAACTAAGTATAGAATCAGACCGTAGTGTGGCCCGAACTGCATTTACAAGGGCAAGGAGTACAAGGCCAATGAAGTAACACACGTACTGCAACTCTCCATTCTATAATTCTAAGCCTAGAGGATATGGAAATGGCAGGATTAGCTCATCCACTCTTGAAGGTTAAGTATTGTACAATAAAGATCCACTGCACACAAGTACAAAATCAGAGACAGCGAAACCGTGGATGACGGAGTCGGTTTCTTCCAACAGATCAGCGCACAGCGCGTGACTATTGGTATGTGATAGAAAGTATTAGACTTTCTAAGACTTGTCGCCGGCCGACACGTTTACGCTGGTTCCTTGCCAAGCTGGTCCCCAGGTCAACAAACAGACAACCACCACAACTAACACCACGAGATTCATAAAGAGCTTTGCCCTTGCAGGGTTTTGATGGCGGTATTGGGCTACTTGCAGACGAGCATCGGTGGCCATGGAATAGACCTTCTCAGCTCCAAGACGGTAATAAACGAGCCCAGCAAGCGCGATTGAGTATCCGAAAAACTGCTGCCCAGTGACAGGGTCACGGAAGATCACCATCGAGGCTACAACAAGCAGGATATCCTTGAGAACACCCGACATGGTCAAAACAACGGCCGACGTCTGGCCAATCTACACGGAGTTAATGACGTGAATGATGGAGGAAAGGGAGCGCGACGTACCAAGAGGACCACGGACACGTTGAGGAGGAATGCCACAAACGCGTTGGCCACAAGCGTCACCAGGCCCACGGAGTAGATATCATTCGTCGTGATCCGCGGGAGCTCGATGAAGGACGTGAAAATACCGTTGAACACGGCACACGCGGGAGCGTAGTAGTACAGCGACACCAACGGGTCCATTTTGAACTCAGCCGAGCTCAGTAAGCGCTGCACCATGACAAGGCGCAGCGCCTCAAAGAGGATGCCCCCTACTTGGTCTATGTATTCGTGTCAGACATTTATACTTGGATACAAAGGTTAACGGGCAACCTACAGATGAAGCCAGTAAGATCGAACTTGATCTCGCCGAAGGAGGCGATTACGACACCCACGACAATAAAGGAGACGTTTCCCAGCACACGGAAGTTGGGTGGAGCGATGCGGAATGCCCACGTAGCTAGCAATGTGGCTACGGCATTGGTAGCCTACACAGGGTCAGTTCCATGGGCTTGCATGTTTTGTGCGGCTTTGGTACCTTGAGCATTTGGATGAAGGATACGCTGAGGTAAATGTAGGCCATGTTACCGCAGATCAGACTGAAGCTGAACATGATACCAATCGGTACGATAGACTGCCTTTGCGGGTAGCAGTCCATTAGCGTTCCATGACTGGGTCATGCTAGGGCGAAACAAACTGCCAGGCTTATCCACATGGGAACTCACATATATACGGTGGGATTCATGGGCACCTTGTGCCGCGAGTCAAGTGTTGTGGTGAAGCGAGCCATGATCTGCGTCATGGCCGTCGCAAAGATCATGTGCCATGTGGTCAAGAACAAGGCTAGAGAGTCAGTTTCGGTGGCTGCTCATTGGCAACTTGATTACAGATGGTGCTTACGAAAGTCTTGCAGCAGTTAAGAATGAGTAAGTAAGCTTGGAAATCTCGACTAGATAGGTCATCAGAGTCTATGGCAGGGGATCTCACCAAACTTGGCACTTGCAAGAACCCATTTGTTGAAAAGAATGACGCTTGAACTTAGAAAGATCCATAACCTAACCGCGTGTGAGCGTGGTTCTCGTCGCCTTTGCGGGAGAGATTTGCGGCGCACGCGATGTAGAAGGCCGGGTGCAAGCTTCCTCCCTGCTTGACGGGAGCAGGCGCAGTGCCGCTCTCCAGCCTCCGGTCTGCATCTGCGGACGAGCGCCTGGCTGCCATGGCATGCGTGTCCCGGGAGTTCCGCGATAGGTGGTGGCGTGGTGGTGTTCTGTAGGGCTGGGCGAGTTGCAACGTGAGCGGTGAGAGCGAGCGACTGGCTCGTGTGATGGCGTGTGTGATGAAGGAAGGAGAAAGTGCAGGTCAACTTCAGGGGTCTCGACGTCACGTAGACACGGCTTGGCAAGCAAATTAGCTGGTTATATTTAGCAACACAATACCTCGTAACGGTGTGGGCGCAGGCACTTGGCACCAACCGGACGTACCCACGTAAACCCGCTCTACGCCCGATTTTTTCCTGCATTCCGCCTCTTAGAATTGATGCCACACTTGCTGACGTGAACACTATGTACTCGGGGTTTATTCCTTGTCGGTTCGCCCACGTGGTCGATGTCACCCATTTCCTCAGTGTTGAGGCTTGAAAATGATCTCAAAATCCACTTAAGAGTATAGTTCGATAATTCGTGCTACTCGTCAACTATTGTCAGAAGCTGTTGTCACAAATCAAGAGCTTGTCTTCTTAGTCAATCAACGCTTAGCATTTTTTGCCAAAGATTCGCTGGCGGCCATCATATCTAGCGAGAGCGTGATTAAACCCAATCTTCAGTGCTTGCTTGCGCGGCAAGTTGAATGAAACAATTTATGGCGGTCAGAATAAATACCACGGTCGACTTTTCGGTAGTAACAGAGGGTGGAGCCAGAACATGACCTTGTTTGTCGTGCCAGCGGTCAAGTAGTGATGGGGTTCAGGACAAGCTACCTTGGGTGCCCTCGCGGTGTCGAATACAACTCTGAACGTGTTGGATGCTGCAGGGAGAAATTCGATACTAGAGAGTTAGTTTGGTTGGGTGGTTGATTTGTGTGTCAGCGGAGTGGGATTTATTTAGCGTCTTGCATCTAGTTTAGACTGTAGGGTGGAACACTTTAACTTACCGCCTACCCGTGCATGAACTACATCTAGAGTGACATCGATCAGCCGTAGCCTGTAAGTAATAATAGACCCTTAACTAGAAAGGAAGATGTAGGTACTCTCAGCTTATTCAACCTGCCTCTGAGGCTGTCAAGTTTCTATTTCATGTCTGACGTGATGCAAATGTCAGCATTCACCTTACTAAAGCGTCTACGTCGTTGCACGATTTTGGACCCCGAGATGCTTAGACGACACTTATTACATCGATATAGCCGCGCCTAGTGGCTTAGATTAACGCGAGGATTCCTGCTTACAACTAAACACCACAAAAGAAAAAGTGCGACATGCATCTGTCCATCTGAGAGTTGCTTCTGCACAACTCTGTCCATAATGAGTAAACCTTTCATAAAACCTCAGTTCTAGAAAGAAGTTGTCAATGTCGGGACTTGGTGGGATGTGGTGGTTGCTAATCAAAGTCACAATTCTTTTGCGGGAATTCCGTCCCGGCGGAAAACCTTCTTAGATAGGTCCTATAGGAGGTGGCACGTGGGCTTTCGCCAACTTCACTTACGAAGTAGCAAATAGCAAGTGCTTGGTAATTTCCATCAAGGATGATAGGGGTCTTCTGATAGCTAAGCTTTAGTGAAGCCGCCCAGCCTTGGCCTATTCCAGCAGCTCGCGTAGCGCACGTCGTTGGGTTTCAAACTCAGACGAGTGTTCTAGACGCCCAGCGCAGCCAAAATGACGATTCCATACCCTCGACCCTTGCGAAGTTAGTCCCAACGTTGTTTGTTAGAGTTTGTTAGAATTTGTTAGAGTTGGTGGTATTCGCAAATCGTCGCAATTTGAGTGCGGTTCCGGGCACTGCCACACAGCGTGTTACAGAGCTTCCGCGTTGGACCTAGCGGATGCATAAGTTCGCTGATGTGACGCACCCCTGGTCCAGCTTTTTATACCCGCTTACCGTATTTCGCGTAGTCGCTGACGGCAGACCATGGGAATGCCCCTGGCGTCGGCATTGACTGACTGTGTGACTGCGGGGGATCCCTAACAGCGGAGATTTACGTCCTTGTAATACAGGGAAAGCCATTGGCCGTCACCTCGGACGACGCCAACAAGGTCTCCCGTCACAGGTGCTGACAAACGGGACATGTTTCCTCTTGGGGCCTTTTCGCCCGTTCACAGAGGTACCCGTCGTTTAACGCAGCCCTCACTGGAGACATGACCCCGGCTTGTCTCCGTCTTGGCGATAATCAAGGCGCAACACCCTTGGTTATACCGGCGCGTAGCATCCCACCCAACCTTAAATGTCTATTGGGCAACGCGATGGCTGACCCCACGGGTAAGATTGCGGCAGTTACGGAGGGTTGGGGCTTATGGCTTCGCCCGCTTGGCACCTGCTTGCAGCTTGAGAAGCCCATAAGTAGAGAAGCATTACCAATGCAAGTTCTGGGACCCGTCACAGCACATTACCTCTCTCTTCTGCATCCATTGCTAGACTGCCTGCTTCTCAATTCGTTTCATCATGCACGCGGATCTGCCCGGGTGGCTTTTGTTGGCCCTGGGCCTTGTGTCTCTTGTTGACGCCAATACTTGTCCCTTTGCCAAACGAGCAACCAGCACTCAGAGGGAGATACCCGAGAACTTTGGCAGATGCTCCACCTTGAGCAACGCTGCCGGCGGTGGCACTCGGAGCAAGGACTGGTGGCCATGCCAGCTGAAGCTCGATGTGCTGCGCCAGTTTTCACCGCAGATCAACCCATTGGGCGAAGATTTCGACTACGCCGCGGCCTTTGAGTCTCTCGATTGTGAGTCGTCGTGACCTGAGTGTCTGGGATGCTTCCAGAGGTGTGATAGATTGCTGACAAGCGGCGACCCGACAGATGAGGCTCTGAAGAAGGACTTGCACGAGTTGATGACGACATCCCAGGACTGGTGGCCTGCCGACTTTGGCCACTATGGCGGGTTCTTCATCCGCATGGCCTGGCACAGCGCCGGTACGTACCGCGTCATCGACGGCCGTGGCGGCGGTGGATTGGTAAGTCACCTCGTTTATCTTTGTTTCTTTTCCCTTCCAAGGCCACGATAGCGTCCGGCCCGGGTGCTTAGCTTGTTTCTTGTGAAACATCTCCCACATGAATTGTGCATTCTGCACGTATTTAATTAGCAAGGGGTCAAGTAAACAATTTGTGCTAATGCAAATCTCCACAGGGACAACAACGCTTTGCTCCACTCAACAGCTGGCCCGACAATCAGAATCTCGACAAGGCTCGTCGACTGCTCTGTGAGTCGGCCCTCTCCCCGTACAATTGACGACACCGACGCTGACGCATATACTCTCAGGGCCCATCAAGCAAAAGTACGGCAACAAGATCTCATGGGCTGATCTCATCCTCCTCACCGGCAATGTGGCCTTGGAATCGATGGACTTCAAGCCCTTCGGCTTTGCTGCCGGGCGCCCGGACACATGGCAAGCCGACGAGTCAGTCTACTGGGGTGGCGAGGCTACGTTCGTCCCCAAGGGCAACGATGTCCGCTACAACGGGAGCACCGACATCTACGGGCGAGCCGAGGAGCTTGAGAAGCCGCTAGGCGCAGTTCACATGGGTTTGATCTACGTGAACCCCGAGGGCCCGGACGGCAGCTCGGACCCCAAGGCGTCGGCCGGTGACATCCGCGTTGCCTTTGACCGCATGGGCATGAATGATGAAGAAACCGTTGCTCTGATTGCTGGCGGACACGCCTTTGGCAAGACCCACGGCGCCGTGGCTTCATGTAATTTCCCCCGTCTCGCCGTGAGCCCGAACACATCCTGGAGAAAGATTTGCTGACGAGTTATTCTGCAGCCAACATCGGACCGGAACCTGAAGCCGCCGACCTGGGCGAGTTGGGTCTTGGATGGCACAACCGTGTGGGTGACGGAAACGGCCCCAACACTCACACCAGCGGACTCGAAGTCATCTGGAGCAAGACCCCGACCAAGTAAGTTACTTTGACCGGCTGCAATGCGCATATGCTAATGATTTTAAAGATGGAGCAACGACTTCCTGAACAGTCTGGTCAAGAACAAGTGGACTCTGGTCGAGAGCCCGGCAGGCGGTCACCAGTGGGAGGCCCTGAACGGAACTGTCGACTATCCCGACCCCTTCGACAAGACCAAGTTCCGAAGGGCCACTATGCTCACCAGTGATCTGGCTCTGATCAATGATCCGAGTTACAAGAAGATCGTCAACCGCTGGGTCGATCGCCCCGAGGAGTTGGCTGACGCGTTCGCCAAGGCCTGGTTCAAGCTCCTACACCGTGACCTCGGTCCCGTCTCTCGCTATCTTGGGCCGGAGAAGCCAACCGAGCAATTCGCCTGGCAAGATCCCCTGCCCGAGAGAAAGGGCGAGCTCCTGAGCGACAGCGACATTTCCAAGCTGAAGTCGGAATTGCTTGCTACTTCCGGCCTCGACGTTTCGAAGCTGGTGTCTACCGCTTGGAATGCAGCATCCACCTACCGTCACTCTGACAAGCGTGGTGGCGCCAATGGTGCTCGCATTGCACTTGACCCTCAGCGTACCTGGAAAGCGAACAACCCGGCCCAGCTTGAAAAGGTCTTGACTGCCCTGAAGGGTATTCAGAAGAAGTTCAACAAGGGCACCAAGAAGGTGTCCCTCGCTGATCTCATTGTTCTCGGTGGCTCCGCGGCTGTGGAGAAAGCTGCTCATGATGCTGGCTTCAAGAACGTCAAGGTTCCCTTCACCCCTGGTCGCGTTGATGCCACTCAGAACCAGACCGACGTCAGGGCTTTCGGATACCTTGAGCCTGTGGCCGACGGGTTCCGCAACTACGGCAAGGGCACGACGAGAGCCCGCACCGAAGAGCTCCTGGTTGACAAGGCCGCTCTGCTCACGCTCACACCGCCTGAACTGACCGTTTTGGTCGGTGGCCTCCGTGTCTTGGGCGCCAACTACGACGGCTCTGACCTTGGCGTTCTCACCAAGAACAAGGGCCAGCTGACCAACGATTTCTTCGTGAACCTACTGGACAGCTCGTTTACCTGGACGAAGAAGGATGCCGACGGCGAGATTTGGAAGGGTGTCGACCGGGCAACAAAGGCAACCAAGTGGACTGCTACACGGGCCGATCTAGTCTTTGGCTCTCATGCTGAGCTTCGTGCCATCTCTGAGGTGTATGGAAGCAAGGATGCCAAGGAGAAGTTCGTCAATGACTTCGTTAAGACGTGGGTCAAGGTGGTGAACCTTGATCGCTATGACGTCGAGACTGCGAAGAAGTCTTAAACATGTTAGACTGGGTTGGGCTATTGATTCCTGATACATTGTTATATTCTTACGAACCCACTATTTAAGAGCTGCTTTCTTTGCACAAACCTATTTATCAGAGCACATTTCACGGTAATCTTGTATATAAGCGTCTCCTCGATGCCCGTAGATGCATATAGGTGTAATCGAAAATGGCTTCCAGAATCTTCATGGTGGCATGATTTCTCGGTCATTATCAAGAGACGCGGCCCAGGCGGTTGACACGGGAGTCTTGGGTCCTTATGAGAATAACATGCGGCGAGCTTCCAACTATAGCGACTACTCTACCTGATGAAGTTTGACCCTCGCAAAAGAAAATGCCATTGAACCATTAGCTATGTTTATCATGAACGGTGGCTTCTGCACCTTAAATCTTGACAAACCGCACATCCTGGGTTGGAGTGACGGTAAATCTATCCTCCCTCAACTCAACGCTTTCTTCGGATGCCTGGCCATCTAATCGCAGCTTATAATGACTCAAAACATCTATGAGAAACTGCTTCATCATGATGGTGCCGAAATTCTTGCCGAGACACTGACGTCCTCCTAGACCGAAGCGCAGGAAACTCCAACGGTAGCGAGCCGGAGACAAGCCTTCAAATCGACGAGGGTAAAACGACTTGCCAGTGATTTCTTGACCCGATTCCTTGCTCACAAAAGTCCAGATGGGACTTTCAGTGTTCAATCTTACCCAATCTATGATACACGCGGTGCCGGCTTTGATGCGGTAGCCGCCTATCTCCGTGTCCGCTGTAGCGTGCTCGGGGAGAGTGAACCATGCTGCGGGACAAAGACGGATGGACTCCATGCATGTGTACTCAAGAAGGGTGTCAGTTCTCTGCGCATAGGCTTTCATCGACTGAGGTTCTTTGGATTCTTTGGAAGCTTGTTCGAGAATCTCGTTACGTAGTTCGTCTTGAGCTTGTTGCCTCTTGCTCAGGTTGATGAGCAGAAACGCCATGATCGATGACATGACATCTAGGTTAGCAAAGAGAATCTCATCAACAGTCTGAAGAAACTCTCTTTCAGTCATCGAGCCTTCCGCAACGCTGGAGTATATCTCCTTGATCGGTGACGTATATAGGTTCTGTGTCCTTGTTAGTAATATATCGCGATGTTTGACGACTTGTGTTCTAACCTGCTCGGCATCCTCTATAGCATCCAGAACGTAGGTCTTCCACCCAGCTAGAAAGAAGTTCATGTCTTTCTTGGAAGCCGTCCAGAGTGCGTTGTACATGCGACTGGTCTCCTTTCGCCCAAAAAAGGTGTTGAGCATGATTCTCTCATGAATGATGTTCAAATCGAGTAGCTGATGGAACCTCTGTTATAAAATTAGTATTAGTAAATCGGCATGGACCCGCATACAGAAAACTCACGTCATCGCTCATGACCTCGACACCAAACAGAGAAATTGCGATGAGCTTGAATGGCATGATGCGGCAAGCAGTCACTGCATCGACCGTGAACCCGTCCTCGTCGTTGGAGTTCTTGGTAAGATCTTTCCTCCACTTGGTTATCTCAAACTCGAAGCCCGACATAGCTCCCACTGCGCGCTGGTGGCTGAAGTGAGGTTCAAAGACCCTCCGAATGCTTTTCCACTTTCGGCCATTCTGGACACCAACGCAGTCGCCGAGCAAGCGATGGAAGTAGTTACCCATGTTTCCATTTGGCGGCTTCCCGTGATCTTTGAGGAAATTAGTATTCGGATAGCTCTATCATGGCTGATGACTAACCTCCTACTTGCCGGCTGTAAAAGGCCTTGACAGTTTCTGGCGTAGAAAGAACAATCTCAGGTCTACTATTATTCCAAATCAAGTAAGGCTTGTCATCGAATTTGCTAGCACCTTTGTGGGATAATTCTTGTCTATTCTCGTCAACTTATTCTTATCACAGGGTGACGATGGGAGTGCGTACCCATTGCTGAATCGCGAGAAGCGTGTGTTCCCAGCAACTTCAGGAATGCTCTCGCCTTGGCTATTAAGCAGGTAGCCTTGACGATGAAGAGTAAGTCTGCTGTACTTGGCACGACAAATTGTCTAGACTTATTGTTAGCGAGGAGAATAAATCGAAAGGCAAAGGCCATTCAAGAGCCATGTGCTTTACCCATTTCCACGAAAGGAGAACTCCAAGGATGAGGAATGCTGGAACATATGCCTTGATAAAAACGACAAAGCTACCCGCTTCATACAAGGAAGACTTCAAATGGAAGTCCAGCGACATGGTGAGGCTCGTGTAGGTCGCGAGAGAGAATAACTATGTAACCAGGTGGAATAGAACTGATGACACAGGGAACTGAGAAGATAAGTACAGAAAATGACGTTCTTCGGTTTATGTGATAGCGTTACACTGTATCTTGACTGTCATCCTTTCCTCGGCTGTAAAGATAATCCTCTCTCATCATCGGCAACTTCTCACCCCTACCACCACCCCTGCGTGGATGATCCGATGTCACATACCCACACAGTCTAATGAACTGGTAAGACGCCATTAATTAACAACGCAGTATATCCTTTGCCGCTTAGCCGACTCATGTGTTCAGCGGAGCCCCCCGGGGATCCATAGATATGCAGCAACACGCCATCCACCGCGGCTCATCCCTGTGCGGCTGTGCCTTGCAGCGCGACGGGCCGCGTTTCCATATTACTCCCGTGGAGACTCTTTGTGGGTCGTTGATCTGCCGCTCGAGTGGCAACCTTGAGGGTCTCCACAAGGCGTGAATATCATTTTCAGCTTTTGGATCACTTGTACCTAGTACGTGATACAGTTGGCACAGTGGTGAGACTCGGCCCAATGGATCAGGATCAGGAGGTATTTTTCGACCAAGAGCCGGCTTCATGAGGATTCAAAGGATGGCTGTGGGAGAGTCCTCCGGGAAAAGAATCGGAAGGGGAAGAGGAATAGGGCGGAGTGGAATGTTCTTGCTGACGCCATCTGGATGACGCTCCGAGCCGGCCGGTTTTTCCAATTTAGAATGCGTGGCGTATTCAAGTGCGGCTCGGCTTACCGGCTAAGGCTATGTACTTGGTGAGGCTGAATCATAGTGTAGGAAGAGAAGTTGGATGCTTCGGTGCTTTGGTGAGAACGGACATAACCCCGCTGGTCAGCTCGCAGACTTTGAGGCCGCCTGTTCGAATTTGCTCTCCAACGTTGAAGGAAGCTTCTTCATGTGCCAGAGAACCCAGAGTTGCCCCTCGAACTCGTAAAAACAAACATCTTTCACCCTCCCAAATCAACATGTCAAACTTTCTGTTTCCTGCAAACGACAGTGTCGATCACGCCAAGCGGAAGTACGCGTACCCCGCCTTGCTTGGTGACATCGTCCGGGGCTCTCGGGACTCGATAGATGCTCTCCGACTGTTTCAGGAGCTTCTTCGCGGCAATGAGACGTCGTCGAGCTCCATTGGCTTCATGGCCTTTGATGCACATGGCGGGGACACTGGCTGTCACCTCCGCGCAGGCATGTTCCTAGAAACCTTTAAGGTTTATCGGGATATGTTTCTGCTGGACTCGGATGGCTGGCAAGACTTTGAACGATCTGTGGAGAACCTTGTCCAGAGACTTCAGGAGGTGTCTGCTAGAGCTCAGGAAGCTTGTGCCAGACTTACAAAGGAGAAAGTGAAACCAGGCAAGGTCGGCTTTCATGCGAATCAAGAAACACCTCGCAATTTTCTTGTCAAGCTGGGCTGGACTGGGCAAGTACAAAGGTCAGTGCCTTGGAATCATGCAAACGCCGTTGGACTAAACCCGGAGAACAGTAAAAGCCTTGCGTCAGGCCTCTCGTCAGAGGCATCATCTTTCTCTGATAAGAACTTGTCCAGCTCGAGTGATGAGGATCTCAAGGATGATGTCGGGGCCAAGAACCCAACTTGGAACGTCCTCCATTTCTCCACCCTTGTACGCTTCGTCATCTACTCGTTCATTTTATCGAGACACAAGACCTTTTCCTACCACAAAGAAGTCCTCATTGGACGTCTTGATCTGCCAGAAGTCGACAAGATCACCAAAGAGCTCATGGAACCTTACTGGGACATGCAGTACTCGGCGTATAAGCACCCCGGGCCCAAGAGGCTGGACAGAGAGTTCAGTGACATCCAGTCGTGGCTTTCGAAACTGAGCTGCGAATGGCTTTCTTCTCTCGCAGACAGATTGTCCGTGCCCACTGGGGCCTCAGGGTGAGCGCTGCACGGTGCACTTCATTTGATCATCGTACTGACGTCCTATGAAGATTGATGGCTCGAACGCTTCAAAAGTCGCCCAAGGGGTTGACTGCGGCAGCCTGTTATCCTGGATTTTTAGTCCAGAGGACTACCTTTTCTCACCTGAAATCTCCAATCCTGCTGGTGGATAGATACTTCTGCTCGCATGGTGAGCCTCCTTGTCAACTTGACAGCACCCGTGTACTGACCCCCGCAGGATACCATGTCAATGTTTTTGAGGCGGAGGTCTCCCAGGCTCGAAAACGGCGATCGTTCGACTTGATTAAGGAACTGCTTCTGCAGTGTCTCCCCAGGTCTCAGCGCCATAAAGGAGATTCTTTGCTCCAGCAAGCTCGGCCTTGGAAAGTTAGTCGCACGTCGATTGAGGCTTTGACGTCCGGTGAGGATCAAATTTCGCCTCATTTCCTTGTTATGGGCAACAGCTTCAATGGGTCCCACGATTCGTATACTTCTCTTGCCGTTTCGGCGAAACAGGACAGTGAGAGGACTCCGCAAACTTTGCCGCACTCTCTCTGCACTGGACAATCCTGTGAAGAGAACGAGCGCCATGTCCAAAGTTTTGTCGAGGCGGATCACGATCAGGTTGCCCTGTCGACATTTGCCATTCATCCATCTTATCCATTTCCAATATCCTCTGCCACAGAAGAAGTCACCTTTGTGGAGGATTGTCTTGAGACGTGGGGCAGGGAGAATGGTCATACCGAAGATGCGCAAGATATGATCGAGACATGGCGCTCCACACGCCGAAACGCTGACCGACTTGGATGTGGAAAAGGAGATATGAGACTATTTGCATGGCAGCATGTTTGCTTGGAGACGAAGGGCAGACTTGGCAGGATGCTGGAACAGTCGGTAAAAGAAGCCGACTTGATGCCCTTGCAGGCCAGTGTCGCGGAACTGTCTAAACGAGAGTAGTGGTTTTCAGAGACAAGTTGCATTTAAATCGTTTTTCTTTTACAAAGTACAAGAAGAATTGATATAGTTGCCTTTCTCTGTCCTTCATCGAGGCTCCCACTACAGACGCCTAAGAAACAATCCTTGATATCTTCAATAGTGCTTTGGCCGTTTCGGACACTCAGAGACAAGAACTACACCGGTACTGAGTTGGTAACACTTGGGCTTTGCCGCACTTCCAAATTCACCGGCTGCTTGATCTTGACCAACTCAACTTACTGCCTGCATTGTTGATCTTGTCATCCCATTTCATCCGAGACATTGCTGACGTCAAAACGGGGACCATCACGCCACTCACTTTGGGTAAGGGATTCTTGAGCCGGCAGGTAAAGCCTGGACGAACGGAAGAGCGACAGGTCATAGAAGGCGTCGCAGATGTCATCCGTCAAGGCCCTCGATGATCTGCAGTCGGCCATGATCCGGTCCTTGAGCAACTTTCGGACCCGACTGGATGTAATCAAACGCAAATTCCCGATGGGGCACCGGACAGCAATGTGCTTTTCGTGGCTGCTTCAGCCACCGGGTAGCGGTGCCGGAGACGGGAGCCAACCAACAGAAACCCGAGTCAGGATGTGTTGTTGGTCGAGGTCGTGTCTTTGTTATGTCTGTCGGTTGATGTTCATTGCAGCGGTGCCGGTGCCGAAGAGCCGGCTCTGCAGCATTGCCGTTGGCGGCATTCGACTATGACTGCGTGTCATTGGGAGTCGCTGGGGCCCTGCAGTTGAATAACCAACAGTTTAAGATGGATATCCGGACATCCGGGATCCACCGTCAACCCTGCGCGGATCCGAATCACAAGCTTTGTGGATCAAGGACTGGGGAATCTCTGTGAGCCTGGTCTGAGGTCGGCTAGGACGGAATGCGAAGGATTTTGAAATGTGGAGAACTTTTAAGATCCACGGCAAGGGAGTTGAAGGGGAGGGCGTCTCTTGGACGTCTTATGTTGGCTCTCTTATTAACTCTTTGTTGCTCTATCATCATCGAGAGCAGTTGCAAAGATCCAGCCTTCACGACTTTCGTTTCAAGCTCGCGAATTGCACGCACTCACGGTTACAAATCGTCCTTGTCACGCTGCCTTCGTTTCAACATGTCCACGACGAGCGAACCCAAGTCCTCCTCATCCCCACACGATGCCCAAGCTCCCGCTCCCGCGCTGACGCCAACGGCCCCCACGCCTCCCAATGGTGGAGGCCAAGCTTGGCGGACCGTTGCTGGCGGGTGGCTTTGTCAGTTTTGTTCCTTTGGGTTCATCAACGCGTGAGTGCTTCTTGGCTGCCCATGCCACGTACATCCAGCTGACATCAGCCGAAGACTCGGATCCTTTCAATTTGTTTACGAAAAAGAGATCCTCCCCGACAAGTCAGTTTCCGACATTTCCTGGATTCTTACCATGCAGCTGTTCCTGATGTTCTTCTTGTCGCAACCCGTCGGCCTCGGCGTTGACATGTTTGGAACCCGCCCGATCTTAATGACGGCAACGCTGTTCTCGGTGGGCGGACTGATCGCACTTTCTTTTGCCCATGAGTACTGGCAAATCTTCTTGGCCCAGTCGCTGTGCTTTGGTCTTGGTGCGGCGGGGACCTTTGTTCCTGGTTTGGTGGCAGCAGGCCAATTCTTCACCACAAAGCGAGCATTCGCACTGGGTATTGTTGCCAGTGGAAGTTCCTGTGGTAGGATGCCTCCTCAGCTGCCCTCGTTCTTTGCTAATTGTGATTCCAGGTGGTGTCATCTTCCCAATTATGCTTGCTCGCTTGTTTGACAAGGTTGGGTTCCGAGCAACGCTGCGATGGACAGCCCTCATGATCGGAGTTATGCTTGTCGTGGCTAACCTGCTGGTCACCACGGCTCGTCCACCCAAGGGTCTTGCCGGACGACGTGAACTCATGAGCCTCACGACTCTCAAGAAGCCCACCTACTTGCTGTTTGCCGCGGGAAGCTTCATGTTCTTCTGGGGGCTTTTTGGACCCTTCAACTACCTCCCGCTTTTCGCCGACAACAACACCTCAACGACTTCTGTTGCTTTATATACGGTCTCGATCGTCAAGTGAGCTTTTCAGATCTTTTTTCAGACACTACACAGGGCAGCACTGACAACTCCGCTAGCGCCGCTTCAATCCCTGGCCGTATCGTCCCAAACATGTTTTCTGATCGAGTCGGCAATCTTAAGTTCCTGACAATGATGGCCGCTGCGTCTGGCATCACGATTCTGGTCATTTGGTTGCCAATCAACTACAAAAACTCGCTCGGCGGCTTGATTGTCTTTGCCATCTTCTTTGGCTTCACATCAGGAGCGTACGTCTCCTTGATGACGCCTGCGCTCATCGAGGTCGCGGGAGGCCACACGAACGATTTTGGAGTCATGCTTGGCACCTACTTTGCGATTATTTCCATCGCGAGCTTGACAGGCTTACCAATCCAAGGTGCCATTGTCGGCAATGGGACGACGCAGGACGGGTCAGGCGTGCAACTCATGGGGTTGATTGTGTTTTGTGGAGTTACTATGCTTTTCGGCTCGAGCCTGCTCGCGGGCAGCCTTTGGTTCTGCAAGAAGGGAAAGCAACAGAAATAGGATGCATGTACTTGGCATGAAATCTCCTCTCCTTGAAATAAGACAGACTCTCCATTCCTGAATGGTATTGTTTTGCAGAAGTTCCCGAGGCACTGAAGCCTAGTCTATATCGGATGAATGTATCAAGTCGAGGCTTTGCCACTTTGCTCTGGGATAGGTTCCTCCGCATCGGGGATTAGCTGCCGCGAGCCGGATTTGCATCAACATTGCTGACGCAACTAGCGACAGATCTTCGTTTTCATAAGCAGGCGAACTTTTGCAATCCAGTGTCACATTAGTATATTTCGTGCACTTAAGAGGTGGACATCCTAGGAACCTTCCTAAAATAGAACTAGGGCCGGTACTCGCGTGCAACCCCGAAGAAGGGAAACGCACTTCATTGCCAATCCAGGAGCTTGGCACAATGGCTATCTGCCCTAAGCCAAGACATTCTGCACTGTGACCTTCTTAGATTTAAGCACATTCCACTTTGGGTGGCTTTTCCGTCCAAGATAGAGTCGCCCGATGTAACCCAAGATGGAGGTTAAATGGTTGCCAAACCCGAGTGCCACCTCGTTCGCCTACTGATTGGTTCTATCCGGGTATTATACGAGTGCTGGGGTGCAATGCCGTGATACAGGCCACTTAATTTCTAATCGCAGCGCACAACATCATTGGTAAGACCGAAGCATCTCGTTAACGGCGTGGTTGTTATTTCGGGCATCTTGGTTGAAGCGATCTTGGCATGAATCCTTCTCCCCGCCACTGGTAAAAATTCTATAAGAAGCGGTCATGTGCCATCAAACACATGTGAAAGTCAGTCCGCTCAAGCTTGGGATTCGCGCCACCACCTCCCTTCCATTCTCCTTTGCCCTAAGCTATCAGGTTCATTCTCCATCATCTTCATCATGGTTCGTGCCGCTGTCTACCTGGGCACAGTAGCTGCAGCAGCCTCTTGGTCTCACGCCAAGGAGATCAAACCTGATGAGGCCGTGGCAGCAGAGCTGTACGACTCGGGAATTATCCACAATAGATTGCTAGATCTCAAGAAGGTTCGTTTGGCAATTGGATGGTTCATTCCCGGGGCTAACATAAAACACAGGCAGAATGGGCTCGCCAGGAAGAGGCAGGCGCTTTTGCAAGCGAGCAATGGCCCGAGCTGGGTTACACCGCTTGCGTTGATGGATTCGCCGAGGCAATTCAGGGGGACCGAAACAACACGTTCCGGTGCCACAATGTCAGTAGAGTCCCTTAGTTTGTGCGGAACAGGACTGACTCTGTATGCTCCACAGGTTGACCTCTACTCTTTCGTCAGCCATGCTGCACTGGGTAGCACCGGCGGCCGGGGCTCTTCCTCGTGGGGATGGACCTCAGATGACGGTCGCGAGTTCGTCGCCATTGGTCAACTGGACGGCACCGCCTTTGCTGAGATCAAGGAGAACGGACAGCTGTCGTATCTTGGACGCCTCCCTCAATACTCTGAGCCCTCCCAGTGGCGCGAAATCCGCACTTACAAGCACTACGCAATCATCGGCTCGGAGGCCGTCGGGCATGGCATTCAGATTTTCGACCTCGAAAAGCTGCTCGACCTTGACCCGGAAGATCCTGTCGTTTTCGACGCAAAGACTGATCTGACAGGCCACTTCAACGCTCTGCTTCCTCTCGGCCGAGCACACAATGTCGTCGTGAACGAGGAGCTCAAGTATGCTGCTGCTGTTGGCGGACAACCTCGCACCGACCCAAACTGTTTGTCCGGCCTCAACTTCTTCGATCTCACCGACCCGGCCAACCCCGAGTCTCTGGGCTGCGCAAGCGGCGACGGCTATGTCCACGATGCCCAGTGTCTTGTGTATCGCGGACCAGACAAGCGCTACCAAGGGCGTGATATCTGCTACGGCTACAACGAAGACACGTTGACCATCTACGATGTGACGGACAAGGCAAACGTCACCAACATCATCTCTCGTATCTCATACGAAGGTGCATCCTACACTCATCAAGGATGGGTTCTTGACGCTCAGAACCAAGAGTTCCTTGTCCTCGACGACGAGTTGGATGAGTCCAGAGGTCAGGGTCCAGCCGAGGACGGTTTCCCCGTCACATTCATCTGGGACATTCGAGATCTCGAGAAACCCAAGCAGACAGGATACTTCAAGCACCCAACAAAGTCCATTGACCACAATCAGTATGTCATCGACGAGTACATCTACCAGTCTCACTACGGCGCTGGTCTTCGAGTCCTCGACGGTCGTTCCATCCCCGAGGACCCTACGGGCGCTGGTGTCTGCGAAGCTGCCTGGTTTGACATCTACCCCGAGGATGACGATTTGCCCGGAGGTGGCGCTGTCTCATTCGTTGGGACTTGGTCTTCTTACGCATACTTCAAGTCGGGCTACGTGTTTATCAACACTATCGAGCGTGGTGCCTGGGTCGTGAAGTTGACCGGCAAGAACTGCCCTAGCACTTCGAAATAAGAAGCGATAAGTAATGTACTTATAAGCTCTGAATATTATTATTGCGTACCTGCATTGAGCAGCAGCAGAAATGACAGATACATTGCCTGTTACAGTGACCGCTTGTAGTGTTCTCTTTCAAACATGAACACTGTCGTTCCTGGGATACGATATTACCCCACGCGACAGACTCTGCAGCGGTTCCAGACCTGACTGCAGCGAAAGGAGAATGGTCGTCACTGCATGGAACTTCTACTGGCCTATGTTCCAAGATTTCATTTACATACGTAGGCCTGGTCGTCCTGAGCTTGAGCTGGCCGCGCAGCTTAAATCCGTCGATGCCGAATTGTGGCGTTCGATGCCGGAACTAAGCGGCGATTCCGGAAATAGTGAAGCCGGCCGGCAAGATATAAAGAAGAATTGCTCTCAGTTAGATGGAAATAGAAAGGGACATTTTGACAGACAGGCCTTGCTGAGATATACTCTAAAATTATTCTTAACGTCATCATGGCTTCCTGGAAAACCTCCAAATTGACGTGGTTCATCACCGGCGCAGCCTCTGGGTTTGGCCTCGAACTAACTCGACTGGCTCTATCAAAAGGCCACAACGTCATCGCGACGTCACGCAATCCAACAAAGGTTCCCGACTTGGTTTCTGAGATTGAAGGTAAGGATGGTCGTTGGCTGACCCTGGACGTCGACGACCCGAACGGCGGCTCAATCATAGAGAACTTGGAGGCCGAGGGTGCGAATATTGACATTCTGGTCAACAACGCCGGCTGGTCTATTCATGGCCCCGCCGAGAGCTTTTCCGAGGAGGAGGTCCGTCGCCAGATGGAAACTGTCTTCTTCGGCCCGTATCGACTTATCAGAGCTGTGGTGCCCTACATGCGGCAACGCCGTCGTGGTCTCGTAATCAACATTGGGTCTGGCGCTGGGGTCGGTGGTCGTGAGAGCATGGGCGTATACGCTGCTAGTAAAGCTGCGATGGACGGTAAGTCACTGCTTTCAAAAAATGTTTATTCTGGGACTGAGATCTAAGACGAACAGGGCTCACGAGAATCCTCGCACGCGAAGTCGCACCGTTCAATATCCGCACTCTAACTGTCCAACTTGGCGGTTTTGATACCAACTTTACCTATGCATTGCGTTTGTCATCCGTTCCATTCCCGGAGGATTATATCGGTGGGAAGACAGATGAGGTGGCCAATAGCCTCTTAGGGAGCAACTACAAGGCCGACGGGGATCACCGCAAGGCCACCAAGGTTATATACGATGTGGCCATGGGTGACGGAGTTGGTGCCGGGAAAGAGAATGAGGGAGTCTTGCCATTGGGAAGAGACATGTGCCGTCTTATGGACACCGTGGCAGAACAAATCCAACATCAGATGGAGACGTTTCGAGATATTGGCAGTAATGTGTACATTAACCAATGAACAATAAATCGTCGGACGTGTAGGAATCTTTGATGACTGCTAGTCTCTGGGAACGTGCCGACCTCGACATAATTGGAGTCTATAGCTTGCTCTCTTCACTCTCTTTATCTAGTTGAGACTCTTGGTAAGAAGCTTCTTTTCCATCATTCTCCTTGAGGTTTCTAATGTTGATGGGAGCCAGAATCTGTTGCTGAATAAAGGCATTGTGTCCCATCAGGTAGAAAGATACAGAGACGGTCGATGGGCTAATGGAGAGGGTTGAAATATGTGAAATTAGATAAGGTGGAAAATGAAATGAGCAGAGGAAAGTAAGGTCTTGTTCCTCTCCGAAGGAAGTTACTGGCAAAATATGACCATGAGAAGCCAAAATTTGATTCATTCCATTTGAATTAACTTGACTAAGAGGACGTGCCCCATTTGCTTTCCAATGAAAAGGGAATATTAAAACGTACGTGGGTCATAGTCACATAGTAGCAACAACAGGACACTGATAGGATGACAGAGAAGAGATAGAATTGGAGCTTAGATATATCTCTGTACGATAAACTCATTCTGTCCTGGGTTTCTCAACCCTCAAAACTGCCTGAGAATGCTCGGTTCAATCTTCTTCAGAGTAACCCCGTTCGGCACGCGTACCGGGAGCTGCGTTGTCCAAGTGCAATTCAGAGGCACGCACATCGATCTTCTTGATTACTGCGCCCAACACAACCTTGAGGAGCTCATCGTCAGACATGGATTCGCCGTGCCCACTCCACGTCACCGTGTCGACGATATCTCGCGTCCCAGCCTCCTTGTGGAGCTCGTCATCAAGGTGCTGCAGAGTCTTTTGTCGCACAAGATTCGGCCCGCCCAGGCGGAAAAGCTGGACGCCGGCCTGATGAGTCGGCGCCTTGGCCTCATCAAGTGTCTTGGCAGCTTGGATCAAGGGCGCCTTGATGTCGTCGTCGAATTGACCAGCTGTGAGCACGACAATGTTGAGAGCGGCTTTCTCATCGCCAGCCGTGTACTTGTCGCAATACCACTTGAGCAAGGCTCCGAGTCTGGCGCCTATGTTGCACTTGCCAGCTGGTTTGATGCTGTCGAAGATGGCGCCAACCTGCTTCCCTTTGCTGGTCAAGAGCATGCTGCCGACGAAGCCTCCGATGTGCGTGTAGCCTGACTTTCGGATGGATTGAATCCCAGGCAGTTTGGCCAACATGCCTCCAGGCCGGTGATTGACAAAGTAGAGATCGATTCCGTCTGGATCATGCTTGGCGCAGATGGGTGCGATACGTTCTATCAACGTCTTGACATCGGGCCAGTAAGGCTGCATATGTTCCGAATCGTCGACGAGAAACATTGTGTCAAAACATCGGAGTTGCCGGAGAGTGCTCTCCAGATCGTCTGAATATGGCTTGGAGGCTGACATGGTCCTGGTCAAAAACTCAGAGCAGCGTCTGCCTGTTGCCGATTGGGATCAGATTGCGTTTCCTAGGTCTTGATCGAGGAGAATGGATTCTCTGTTACGCGATGCGTGATGTGGAATCCATAAATAGACGCCCATGAAACGTCATCAAAGCGGTGAAGACGCGTGAGGAGTTGAGTGGAGGATGACAAGGATCATCGTAGGTCCGAAAACCCCACTCCCAATCCGAGAGCAATGTACTTCGTACCTTGAATTGCTCGTTGCATTTAATGAACAGTGATAGAACTAATAAAGTGTCGTCAACTTCTGGCGTGCTTCTACGCCGAGGTGCCACAGGAGGGAAGAGAAGCCCGTTTTCGCTGGAAAATTCTGAGTCCTCAAGCTTAGCATTCAAACGCTGAACCATGTACCGATCTTAGCGCGCTTGACTGACATCGAACTCGATCATGACATTGTTGACCTATTCTTGCTTAGTTGCGATGTACGAGCGGAACAGCTCTTGAGACGCGAGGGCCTCTAGTAGTGCTATGTCGGATCTTAAAACTGTCTTTACGAGAGAAAGTCCTCCTGAGATATCCAGAGTAAAAGCAAGATCCAGCCTCTGAAGATGTCTTGAAAACAGAGCCAGAACCTGCGGTTTCCAGCCGATGCTCTGAGATGAGAGAGGCACTGTGATAAGGAGGTCAAAGAAACTATTTCCATGGAACCTATGACTTGTGGCTGATGGTGGGATGATAAGTATTGAAGGTAATGTAGGCTGCTTGAGAGTCTGGATGGTATTGAGGAATGCCTTGAGGGGCTTGATCGGCTCTGCCATAGTAAGGATATCGTGAACGACGTATTTTAGCTGTTAGGCATTCCATGAAACCAGTACTGGGACTGGAGCATCGACGCTGACGCCGACAACACGCTCAACCCTCCCATCTTCGACTCCGTCACCGGCAGCGACGAACCTGGCTTCCAGCGTTGCGTGGTCAATGGCCCCTTTAACTGAGTAGGGAGCCTTGATTGGGCTGTCCAGGAAGTCCGTGCCGGGAGGAAGCCAACAGCTCAGGGCTTGGATCGCAAGACAAAGCCCTTTGTCTCGATACTGAAGGTCTCTAGAAACAATTCCTGTCGGAAGAAATGGAGAAGTTTGAACCTATCATGATTCGATTCTAAGTTCTCTGGACTGGATTGACTGGGCTCCCGGATCTTGTAGTTATAGTGTTTCTCATGACGCTGGCAAAATGGGCTTGCTGGAGGTTCTCCCGGGTACTTGACCTTTTTCGTCTAGTTGCGTATTGTCAAAGATGCGGCGGTAACATCTCGCCCCTAATGGAGCGGACAGCCAGATACTAGTCCCTCCTTAAGGAAGGGTTCTAATGCTGAGAGCTCCAGTCTCACTAGTAAGAGGCATGGGTAAGGTGAGTCACTGGGACCGGGTTCTTGTGCATGAAGAAGTGAGGCCACTGTTAATCTTGGCCAGACAGCCTGGCCTGGGTCTTGGTCGTAGCATGGCTCTTAGCCACTGACTCCTAGCCACTGACTCCATCTCCCACTACTGCATTCGTCTTGGCTGAGGCCTTTGAGCAGCGCCTAGCTCGGAGCGCCTAGCTCGGAGCGCCTAGCTCGGAGCGCATAGTTACTAACTACAGTACGTAGTCTTGGGTGGCTTCAGAGAATGTGACCCCACAGCCTCAGCTACTAGGACAGAAAAGCCATTAGTCTACTCCGTAAGTTAGTAGATGCCGAGACGAATGACGCAAGTTCACATTGAGGGGCCGAAACTCTAAGCATACAAAATTTTACTTACCTCTCAGCTCTAACACCATAAATCTCCGGCAAGGATCGAAGACACGCTACGCAACTGAAGCTTCTCAAGCATCTGTCCGACGAATATCGGTAGCTAAGTGAAAGCCTCCGTGCGACATATATTACACAATATGTTCTGCCATGTGAAGTCTTTCTTGGCTTTGGTTCTACTGACGGGCTGACGACGTGAATAGTCAACACGCCTCTTCGAAGCGCGCGGGTCGTGCGGTGCGTCTCGAATCACAACACCAGCTCTCCACATACGAGAGCGTCCACACAATAGAGAATACTAAGTAGATGTAATGGTTTGACTCTCATTGAAAGCCTTAATTTCCAGGATTTAGCAGTACCCAGCGACAATATGACTTAACCTCTTGGTCTTCCTTGGCTTCTGAATCACGCTGCATGTCGGCGTGGCACGTAGTTCACAGATGGTGCCGCATTCGACTGCCAGGTTTTTGTAGGGTTTTACGTTCTTTGAGTAGGAGATAACATGATGTTTGACTAGTGGTAAGGACAAAATAGCGTGGGGAGTAATCAGTACGCTGTGTGAAGCTTGCATCCTTATCTGTAAGTAGAATCCACACCACGCAATCGGGGATAGGTGTCGGGCGGGAAAACTTGATCCGAAGTGTGATGGAATGATTCAATGAGTCGAAAATGGGTTTCTGCGCATGGTCGCATCCTTTGACCCCAGAGAAACGCCTTAAAATCTGCATAAACGACAGGTAAAAAAAAAAAAAAGGCCGCGGCTGGGCTGATTATGCAATCCTTTCCTAACCAATTGGCCGTGTCTTATCTCTGTTCCTTGTTAGAGCTTGCTTGCAACCGAGGTTGAGATAGTTTTCTGACGGTCAGACGGAATGGGTTCCGAGGTCGAGCTGATACTACCAGCTGTTCTCGGATATGATCTGCTCATCAAGGAAATCGCTGGTGGCCGTAGAGGCAACATGCAGGACACACGACATGGTATTTTCGCGGTACGTTTTTCGGTATCTCTATCCAAGTGAGGCCACATGTAATAGTTAAGGGCAAATATCCTCCGACTACTGGCGGTTGTCTCTTCTTAGTTTCGAACTCATCCGACCTGTCTAGCTGAGTGTGATTCATGCGGAATACCGGAATTCAACCCCGTCCGTCGGATTCTCGGAATTAACTAGCGATCAATGTGACATCGGTAACCAATCGACTTCTTCTGTGTTGGGAGTTGGTAGGCATTCAAAATGCGGGGGAATCTGGAGTACAGATGAATGCCCACGCCTTTCATCACAAGGATCTTGCCATCTATGATGAGATGCTGAGGACATAAGTAGCCCTGCTCCCTCGGAGGCGGCAAATAAACTAGAATCCGTAAACATTCATCATTCCCGGCCGTCGCTCCTTGTTTCTGACGTCCCGCTCATTTGGCAACGGATTTGACCCGGTATGTCTTCTTCAAGCACTCAAAAGGCCCACTTGGCCGACGGCACGCATGATAAACCGGTTGTCATCGCGATTGACGATGCTTCCAAAACGGACGAAATCGTCATACTAGATGAGGCTACGAACAAGCGGCTGTTGACAAAGATTGACTGGAAACTTATGCCGGTTGTAAGTCAACTCGCCTTCACACATTCCGCATTGCCACACCTTTACCGTGTGTGAGCGTCACTAACTTCGTATCCAAGCTTTGTTTCACCTACGCCCTACAATATTACGACAAGGCCACGATGAGTCAGGCGGCCATCTTTGGGCTCAGAACGGACCTTGGTCTTGAAGATGGCCTCAAATATTCCTGGGCTACTCTCATATTTTCCATTGGTTACATCATCGGCACCTATCCCATCTCAGTGCTGGCGCAGAAATATCCCCCTAGGATTGTGTGTACTGTCATCTGCATCATCTGGGCCATTATTACGCTATGCACGGCTGCCTGTACATCCTTCGCTGGTCTCTTGGCTAATCGGTTCGCATTGGGCCTCATTGAAGCCGGTGTATCGCCCATTTTCATGCTTGTTGTTGGGTTATGGTACACTCACTCAGAGCAGGTCTCGCGTTCGAGTTGGTGGTATTCGTTCAGCGGTGGTTCACTCTTAATATCGCCTCCAATCAACTATGGCCTGGGAAACATTTCAAGCGGAAGCCTGAACTCGTGGCAGTACATGTACCTGTTTGCTGGCGCCGTCACGTTTGTCTGGGGCATCTCACTATGGTGGCTATTTCCAGACAGTCCTCAACACGCGAGGGGCTTCAGTGAGGAGGATCACAAGCTACTACTGGAGCGGGTGCGGCAAAATAATGCCGGTATGGAAAACAAGCACGTCAAGATGTATCAAGTTCGCGAGGCCTTGGTTGACTATCAGCTGTGGTGCATCGTGGTCATGTCCACCGCCTCGACGACGGGCTCCGGCGCAATCAGTTCTTTCGGATCCATTGTCTTCAACGGCATGGGGTTCAGCGTATACAACTCGCTTCTTCTCAACATGCCTATCGGTGCGCTGGCTCTGATATGCGTCATCGGCTCCGGCTATCTGGGCAGGACTATCCCGGGATCACGCTTGTACATCATCGCCGGCTCTTGTCTGCCAGTAATTCTTGGCTGCGGATTACTGTGAGCTTTTATTCTCTCACTATCTGCATCGTTGCCTAATTCCTTCTAGGTGGAAACTACCAGACGACATGACGGCCGGCCGTATCGCAGGATTCTATCTTCTCAACTTCTTTTCCTCGGCTTGGGTCCAGTGCATTGGTCTCGGGACCTCGAACGTGGCAGGTTACACTAAGAAGGCCGTATATGCAGCAGGTACTTTCATCGGATACTCTCTTGGAAACATCATCGGCCCGTTGATGTTTGACGCGTAAGTAAAAGCAACATGATTAGTACTGTATGGGAAAATGACTGACCAGACATGCAGCAAGTACGCTCCTCGCTACGACGAAAGCTTCATGGGTATCATGATTTGTTTCGTGGTTTGCATATTTGCCGCTTTGGCCCTGCGTTGGAAACTGGCCAAGGAGAATGCTTTTCGTGAGCGGCAGTACGGGCTTCCAGAATTAAGCCATGGCTTGGAAGATATGACAGACCGAGAGAATAAGTCTTTTAGATATAACCTTTAAGCAAGGCTATATAGAGGATGGGAGTCGTCATTTCTCTGGAGGGCATTCATCTGTACACTCAAAATAGCCAGCCACGAACCAAACTGGTACGAAGAACAAATGATTAAGTCAAACTCATATAAAAATGCTTATATATTGCGAAAGTTTCGACGCCGTTCAATCAGAGCAGATACTCGCCTGTCGGCCAGCGCCAGCGGCAACGACCGTAGGCACGTCCTGAGCAGCATCAAGCGAGTACTCGTAGAAATCCGCGGGATCAAAAACATCTCCAGAGTTTTTCGCTGTCGTTCCACTGGTGCCGTCGAACACATTTCCAGTCGCATCCAACTTTGCGGTGCTATCCGCGTTGATGGGGTTCTTGACATTCTCGAAGTAGCAGTTCTCCATACGCATCTCGGTTCCGCCACGAGCATAGTGACCATATGAAGTCTGACCAACAAGATAATTGTTATATAAATGAGCGTACTTGACGTTATCGACCGACGGATTGCGTTGGGAGGTTTCGTCAAAGTAGTTGTGGTGGATCGTCATCTGGGTGACAACATTGTCGGTCCAACCTGTTGATACCTGATTAGTCGAGTATGATAACCCGGTGGATCCAGAACTTACCAATGCCGAATGCCTTGTTGTGCTTGCGCAAGATGGTCCAGGACACGGTTAAGAAAGTAGTATCCTTGCGACTGTCGATGAGACCGTCACCGCCGTGCTCAAGATGTACGTGATCAATCCAGATGTTGGTACAGTTGTCCTAGCGAGCCAGTGTTAGCAAGAGTATTTGTCAGACAAAGAGATGAACGCTCATACCATTTGAATGCCGTCCCAATCCTGGGTCTTGCCCTCTTCATCGCCCTTGACATATGTGTTGCCTAAAGATAACCCTGTCAGTCCTCTGCTTTCTCAGGTATCTTCGTCGATAGCACTCACCGATCTTGATGTTACGGAAAATGACATTGCCCTGGTTTCGAAGGTTGAAGCCGCCCTCGTTGATCTCAGCATCCGCACCAATGCCGACAATGGTCTTATCCGAAACGACCTTAACCTCCTTGCCCTTAGGTGTGATTGTGATGGTTCCCTTGACTTTGATGACATACTTACCCTTAGATGCAGCGTACTTCTCGAGATCCCCCTGAGTTGAGACAATGACAATCTCACCGCCGCTTCCCCCACTGGTTCCTCCATTTAACGATGCGAAACCGTCTGGGGTGCCACTGCAGTCATCATTGGAGGACTCGGGGGTTTCGACTCCGGCAACAGCGGTCGTAGCACCAACATTCGAGACGATTAAACTTGGGATAACAGATGATTCGATGGCGCTTTCCGGGGATAAAGAACCCCGTGTGGCAGATGATCTGATGACAGTCTGGAGGGTGCTTGCGATAGCTAGCGAAGAGGTCCTCGTTCGAGCACGGTAAGCCTTGACTGAGGTGGCAGTTGTGATTGCAGTCGCTATGGAGGTAGGGAGAATGATTTCTGCAACGTCAAACGAGATGGGAGTGTTGATAACCTCGGAGACTGGGATACTAGAAACCGAAGAACTGGAGATCGGAATGATGTTGGGGGTGGTTGAGGCACCGACCTGCTCAGTCTCGGAAGCCAAAACTGGGGTGGTAGATTTGTCTAGTGAGCTTGTGCCGCTGACATAGTCAGAGTCGAGCCATGAAGTAGAACCCAGGATGTCAGCGACAGACACAGCGCTGCTGAGCTCCTGCGAAAAGCTAGCCCGCCTGCCACTCGCACCTTCGCCGGTGTTCCTAAACTCCCCATAGTAGACATCGTCCGTTGGCTTGGAGCCCCAAGGCAACCAGCCTGCAGAGTTGACAACAGAGCCCAGGTCGCTGTTCTGGAATACCACGCGGGCGAAGGTGCGCCAGGGACGACCGAGGTAAGTCGCGCCCTCATCAACGCCAGAAAGGGCCTTGACTGTCGAATTGTTGATGACATACCACGAAGGGTTGTCTTCGCTGTCACGGCCGCTGGCGGTGATATATCCCTTGCCGCTAACTCCAATGGTGCAGCTCTCGAACCAGGCGATAGCCTCCTGCCCGAAGATGAAGTCGGTAGCGCCCTCGATGTAGCTGCCGTGGAAGTAGTGATTGCCCTGGTTGGAGAGGAGGGTGTCCTGGTAACCCGTGAACTGGCAGCCGTAGTAGCCCTGCTCAGAGCCGTAGGCACTCAGGGCAATCGCCTGCACGCCCTTTCCACGGGAGTTGACAATGTTGATATTATAAATCTTGAGTCCGTCGTTCTTGGCGCGAAGAGTACCAGAGGCATCGTTGTTGCCGGCCTCATCAGCGCCGAGGTTGTGTGTGAGGGTGACTTGGTTCTTGCTGTAGTCCTGGTCGTCTTCGGTGTATCCGTAGATGGTGAGGGCGCCCACTGTATCGGGGATCAGGACTTGCTCTTTGTAGGTACCTGGCTGGACAAAGATGATGGCATCCGAGGAAGAAATGGAATTGACGGCCGCTTGGATGGACGTGAAGTCGCCGTCAGCCTCGGCCACAACGATGGCGCCAGAGGGAGGTGTTGTCCGCGCAGCCACAAAGGTGCCGACCACCAGGGACGACATTAAGAGAAGGGAGGTGAACATGTTGAAAAGAACGTGGCCAGACGTAGCAAAAGAATGTGAAGTAAATAAGTATAGAAACAAGAAGAAGGATAGAACGAAACTGTGTTGGATGACAATAATCGAGAACGACAACCCTCATAAAATAGAATCAGGCTTGAGACCACTGTCTGTTATATACTACCCCTTCAAGAAATCATACAGGGTGTTTCAATACCCATGCATCTGGGCAGATGGTCAACTGAGTGACATGTTTGAACTGCCGGGGAGTGTCTCATTGTTTCTCGTCCAAACTAAGAAGTTTTAATCGCTCAATTTCCCGCCAGTAAACATCCAGGAAACAGCGAACTAGTCCAGGGACCGGAAAATACCCCTTGCTCACAGACAAGTCTGTGCATAGTCCTTGGCCCGCCGCAGGAAATTACAAAGGCCAGTACTCTGAAATAACGACAGCGCGGTTGCTTTGCTACAGGTTCTCCAGTCGAGTCCGCGTATGCTTAAATATACCGGACCGGTGATCGTTCTCGTGTCCACTGTCGCGTGTCGAAAATCGAAACAGTTCGCTTAACGTAGGGGGCGGGCTACTTTGATAACCATCTCAGCTTTTGGCATTAGGCTCCTCAGCTCTTTTACTCACTCTGTCAAGTGAAGACTTATTAATAATGAACTTATTTTATTAACCTCTTAGGTCTATAGCGTATTATTAATAAAGATTAGATAAATAAATAACTTATTTTACTACTGGGTTGCTAAACCCAATAGCTTCTTTTGTGTGTGCTCCCTATCTCTGATGCAACCTGCTCGGTGAGTCCAACTCGACCTCGTCGATGATTCAAAAAGTTGACAGTCATCAACCCGTAAGAGGTTAGTTAAGAAAAAAAAAATCCTTAGCCTACGCTCGGTCCAAAACGGGCTCTTTTGGTTATGGGGAGAGGAATGATATGCGACGAAAAAAACCCGTCTGCGCAAGGTCTAACTTTAATGGCATAGATCATAATTTACCCGAGGGGAAGTATACTAAGTTGTAGACCACTAAACTCGGCTTTGATCTAAACCCAGTCCTTGGTGTGATTCTCTCGTCCGGCATTGTCTCTTGGGACTTGGAGCCACCACACATTCACATTGCTTGTCCATGTAGAACCCGTCAGCGCCTTTGTCTGCCTAATCAGGCCTTGCTTTCTTTACAGCAAGGAGGCTGTCTTTCATCAAGCTTTCATCGTCTACTTTGCTATGATCCATCTTGGTTCCCAATCAATGTCCTTTTCACACGATCCGAGAGGTTGGTAGAATTATCTCGGAGTAATAGTTGGAAATGGTACCGATTTAGAGTCAGTATAAACATTAGTAGTCCATGATGCCAATTCTGGCGGGCAGATCTCAGACTTTGCCAAGCGACCGACTCTCAACTGATCCGTATTGGCCGGCCGCTGTGCATTATCAACGTCGGTGGCATGAAGCAACTATGGTAAACCGCGAGGCCTCTTCTGAGTTTTACCAGCTTCTTTGTCTTGGAAGACCTGCCTGTAAGTCAGAATCAAGATTCCGTTGTTCAATCCGGTTCACAACCCAGCCTCTTGCGTGTATCAGGAACAACGGCCACGGAAGCTCCGTTGCAAGCTTGAATAACTTGAATGATTTGCTTTCAACAGACGGGCAACAAATCTGGGGAGGAGTAGTTTTGATCTCGACAAATTTCAAGATTTTAACGGCCAACTTGAAAGAAGATGTTTGTTTTGAAAGAAATATAAGTCTGTTCCTAACATCCCATTTCGCCTCATATCTCAAGTCCTTTGCTGGACGACAGCGTCTAGTACTTCTCTCTGTCCTGCCAGTACTTTTCAAGATATTCACTTTTACAGTATGTAACCACGCTGAATGTGATCCAAGCCTCTTTACAGTCTGGCCAACGGTCCGTCCTGTCTGACCACGCCCAAGGAGGCTTTGGTGATGTCGGAGATGTTTCGACAGCCGGCAAGCTGCATGCACCGGCGGAACTCTGTATGCAACATGTCGAGCATCTTCGTGACACCTGCTTCACCATCGTACTGGGGTAGAGAGATCAGTGTCAGCGGTGGCTTCGATGCATTGAGTCTGTAGTCGTCAAGAAGGCACATACCGCCAAGCCCCAAATCACAGGCCTTCCAACCCAACAGCACTCAGCGCCGAGAGCCAAGGCCTTAAATATGTCAGCACCGCTTCTGATGCCTCCGTCAATGTGCACCTTGATCTTCCCATCAGCGGCCGCAACACATTCGGGGAGTGCATCGATGGTGGCCGGAACGCCGTCCAGTTGCCTTCCACCGTGGTTGCTGATAACCACGCCGTCACATCCGTACTCTCGCGCCAGCAACACGTCCTCGGCGGTCAAAACGCCCTTGACCCAGATTTCCATCTTGGTTATGGACCTGAGCCACGGTATTTCCTTGAGCCACGAGTGGGCGTCCGAGTTGAATGCTGTGAAGCTGCTATCGTGCGTTCGGGATCGAATCTCCTCCGACGTCCAACCTAACATGGGGAAGTCCAATCCGCTGGGGGTCCTAAAATTATTGCGGTGCTCATTGTATCGGACCCCGAGAACTGGGCTGTCCGCGGTGAGGAAGATAGCTTTCACCCCCGCTGCCTCGGCCCTCTTGACGAGCGCTTCCTGCTTTACTCGGTCCTTCATGGAATACAGCTGCATCGCGTGTTCAATCGGCGCGATTTCCACCGCCGCGGCTCGCACAGCTTCGACTACAGTATTTGTGAAAGACGAGACGCCCATGTTGATGTTCCGCTTAGCGCATGCCCGCGTCGTGGCTAGTTCAGCATCGGGATGGGCCATCGCTTGGAGGCCCGTTGGGGAGACACAAAGAGGGAAGTCAATCTGTCGACCGAATACCGTTGTAGTGGTATCAGACTCGGAGACATCGACCAGAACCCTTGGGCGCAATCGGTATTTCCCGTATGCGGTAGTGTTCTCCCGGACAGTGATCTGCTCATCGGATCCAGAGTTGTAGAACTCTTGTGAGTCCCAGTCCATTAGCCAGTCTCCAATGGATCCGATGGTCAGTGCGACTTACCTCTGGCCACCACGGGCAACCGGCTTGTGGCAGCGTCCCGGAGGTCATTCATGCAAAGGATCATCTCCGTGTTGGACCTTGAACTCGGAGCCGACATGATTACCAGCAGTGTTTCGACCGGGCTTACTATCATAGTATAGACAAGTCAATGGCGCACCACGCCTATTTATTCGCCAGAGGCCAAGCAAACAAGAACACGGATTGCGATTATCGGCCTCGAAGCGGCGACCGGCGTAAGCGGGGAGGAGACGTGGCCGTATCAGGTCATCTCTCGCGCCCTGTGTGCTCACGCATTGCAGGTTCGCGCCCTACTCGCCTTGGCCTGCATCGCTGAGTGGTTCTTGTGTTCGGGATTGTGACATCAGCACACCCTCAAGTCTTGGACGGGACAGCCCTTCGGGTTTAAAATAGTTCTTTACTAATGTGCCAGATGAGTCCCAGATAGATTAAAGATAGAAGCAGATTAAACTTGGGGCACTACGATGATAGATAAGCCATAAGCTAAATATCCCTGTTTTTTTTGGGGGGGGGGTTTACCCGCGATAAAGTGATGATAAAAGGGGAATTCGATTGTAAAAAGAGAGGCCTCTATGGTTTTGCTCTAAATTTGTGCCCACTTCACTTACTGTCTACGATTTAACCAGATTATCTTGTCAACACCTCCCGGTCACTTTGGCACAGAATTCTTGAGAGCGGAAGGTCTGATAAAGTTCTTGTATACACTATTACGAAGTGAATATGCATAATTGCATGATTAAACAGACCAGGACCAAGATGGGAAGCTATTGGTAGGGTCAAAATTAATAGCATCTTAGGGTTAATGCGCTACCCTAAACCCATCTCATACCGGACCAACGACGTTCAAATCTTTCATACTTCTACAAGGCAGCAAGTGCGGGAGGTCATGAATGCACATGTTTTGATGGGAATAAATTTAATGTAAAAACTGGAACCGCAGTGGAAGGCATCAACCTCTTTCGGAGAAAAAAGTTCTTATGCGGAGGACGCCTTAGCTGCCCTGATGATGACATCGCTAGCCTTCTCAGCGACGACGTACAGGGGCAGTGCGATATAAAATCCCGGAATCTTGGGGAACACGCTCGCGTCGACGACTCTCAAGCCCTCGGTGCCGCGAACATTAAAACTGGAGTCGAGAACCGCCATAGGGTCACTGTCGGGACCAATTGGACAGGTGCATGACGCGTGGTGTCCCCAAGTCTCATCCTTGAGGAACTGCTTGGCATCCTCCTCGCTGGTGACGTTCTTGCCAGGCCAAACTTCAGGGAAGCGTCCATCCAGAGGAATGAGATCAGCGAAAGCTTTTCGAGCAAACTGGAAGCCCTCGTAAGTGGCCTGCAGATCCTTATCGGCTTCTCCATTGCTGTTGACGCCGGTGTCGTAGTAGTTGAAGTTGATGAGGGGCATGTCTCTGGGATCGGTTGACTTCAGCGTAACAGTACCAGCGTTGTTTCGGCTGTGGGCCTTGAGGATAATCCAAGCCCAGTGCTGGGCGTCCGCGAGAGAGTCGGAAGCGTAGCCGGGGAAATAACCTTTGAACTTGGCCGGGGCGCCAGATATGAGAAGATCCGGTTCCTTCTCGGCGACAGAGGACTTGAGCACGACGGCGATGGCAATGCCGTTTGTCGCGTAGACGCCTTTGCTAATCGGTTCGATGCCCTTCTTGTATTTCTCCAGACAAGGGTCGGGCAGCGTCTCCAAGAAGGTGCACTTGGAGGTGATGACGAAGTCGCTGGTGGTCTTGCCAATGACGGTGGCCTCGTAGCGGTCCTGCATGTTGGTCCCAACGCCGGGAAGGTCGACTACAACCGGGATGTCGAAGGATTCGAGCTCCTTCTTTGGTCCGATGCCGCTCAGCTTGAGTAGTTGGGGTGTGTTGAAAGCACCGGCGGAGACGATGACTTCGCGGTCGACGTTGACGCTTCCGGATCCACTGGACTTGGCTGATCCAGATCGAGGGTCGGCACGATACAGACTTGCGCCTTCCAAAAAGTCGACGCCGACGGCACGAGGCTTTGAGCCTGTCTTGTCGAAGCGGATCTTGGTGACCTTTGTTATGTCAGTCCTCATATCGAGTGACCAGCTTCAAGTACAAGCACTTACCAGAGTATTGAGCTTCACATCGAGGTGGTACTTTCGTGAGCCATCCGATTTGACAGCGTTGGCAGTGTCCAAGATGAGATCCCTGGGACCGCCACGCACCGAGTTGGTCATGGCCAGCGGCACCTGGTACAGACCGGTCTTGCTGGCCTGGCCAGGGGCGTTGATATCGCGAAGCAAGACCTGGCCAAGTCCCGCCACCGTGTTCAAGAGAAAACCCAGAAGGCTCTTGCCCATTGCGGAGCCAGCAGAAATGATCAGGGACAAGAGTTTCTGGTCTTCCACAACGAGCGACAGAGAGGTGAGAGACAGGCCAAGCCAGCCGCTGTAGCCGTGGCCGACGATGCTGCTGGGCAGATACCTGTTCTTCTCCAGCTTCTTGAAGTACGATCGCATGTTGGTTGGGTTCCAGGAGGAGTCGCCGGTGAGGCTGGCAATGCTGCTCCAGTCGCTGTCGTGGGCGTTGATGGAAACTGGTTACGGTGTCAGCATGTGGGATAAACGTCGAATGGCGAAGAAGACCACAAACTCAGTGCGTTGTGTCTGCTGCACCCGCCGAGAGTACCGGTACGAGGATACCAGACACCCAGAGGAGTCGCATCTGCGGGAGGATCGAGGCCGACATAGAAGCTACCGTCGGGCAGCTCATAGGTCATCTTGGAATCCCGCTGCTGTGTCTCAAGGTCGGAGTAGTGGTTGACGAAGTAGTTCCATCTGGTATCCTCAAACTCAGTCGACATGAGATGCAGAGCCGGGGCCTTTTCCACCCAGCTATCACCCGAGTCACCACCGGCATCGATCAGCAGCACCTTGTAGCCGGCTATGGCGAGGTTGGCGGCGACGGGGCCTCCTCCAGGGCCGGAACCAACGACGACATAGTCATAGTTGTCCAACGTGGTGTTTCCATCGCGCTTGCCGATGAGAGGCTCATCTCGCGGCTGCTGTTCAGTCTTCCCAGGGACAGCGCTTTCGACTCGTTAGTATCAACCTCGTTGTAGGAGCGGGATGCGTGCATACATAGACCAGGCCGAGTTGGCCAATAGTGAAGCGAGTGTGAGGGCGAGTGAGGCACGCATCTTGAATGCGGTATGCCAAGTCGCGTATGCAAAAGAGAGTGACAACTAGTCGGGCACCGAACGGGTTTCAAAACATCGAGCAGAAATGCAGACGACGGGCGGTTGAAGAAGACTTCAACACTGGTCGCTAAAAGCTGCCCTGGGACGAATTCAAGGAACTGAGGCCTAGGATGCTGAGCCCCTGGAGAATGAAGATACAAGGGGCCCCTTGGGTATTCAAGGCAGCATACACGCTAAACTCGGCGATATGCTGCGGCGGAGCATGCCGCATTGCCGTGCCTTGCCGTGCGTCGTCGCATTCCGCTGCCGTCTGGAGTGGCGCGGGAATGGCTCAACCTGGCAGTTGGCTCAACCCGGCAGTTGGCTCAACCTGGCAGTTGGCTTAATCTGGCAGTTGGCTCAATCTGGCAGTTGGCTTATCCTGGCTCTCTCATGGCTGTCGGGTTATAATGCCAAAGGCAGGCAGTAGTACGAGCAATCATCGGCAATTACAGACTCGCTGTCGGCACCCGTCCGATCGGGAAAGTGATGTTGAGTTACACTCGAAGTACATAGGCATTGAATGCTGCATCTCACGGTGTGTGCTGGGGATCTCGCGAGATACCGGTTGGCTACTACTGTAGCACGATTATAAACGGAAACGGAGGTGCGTGAATGCAACCCGCAACGGTGCAGGGTCTTTGACTCGTACCTTGTGGGGTGAGCGAGCACTCTCTTGGCTCTCCTTTCAGCCCCTGGTTGAATTAAGCTCTGTAGCAGACAAGTCGATTGCGATGAGCGTGCGTACTATTACATACTGAAACACCGGGCTTCAAAATGTCGTTTATGGAATGGCACTCCACCTTGGCCTCAGAGAGGTACGTACTGTGTTTGGTCACTAGTCACCAGAACGCGATGGGTAGATGAGACAGCTTGACAGTTGACAGTTGACAGGATAGGGGAAGGGGAAGCGCTGGCGAGTCCCATCATCAGCACTACTCATCAAGGTCAAGATTGACATTACTGCGTCGTCAATACGACGTGGGGAGGGGAGTTGAGAAGACCCCTGGCTGGCCTGGCTAGGCGAATGCAACGGTTACTCTCCACTCTTCTCCCAACTTTCCCAGCACTAACTGTTTCTGGCCCTGCTCCGTATCCCCACCGACTAGGAGATGGCCCGTCCCTCATTACACATTGAGCTAATAGAGGCCCAAGGCTGAGCCGGGTGGCGGGGAAGAGCAGGGGAATTCAAACTCAAAGTTGCCCGTCAACAGTTCCCCGGATGATCTTAGCCTCATTCAACCAAGTGGCAGATGCAATGCAAGGGTCACGAATCCTGATTGTGAAGTCGCGTGGCAGACGACCAACACACGTAAGACGAGGAGGGGAAAAAAAGTCATCTTGTTGATGGTTGTCTTAAGTCTAGCTCGTAAGGCGAAATTATGGTAGGTGGTGCTATCGGCCCAACTTAATCTATCTATACCGAAAAAAATCAAGGGCCAAAGAAATAGACGCGTAGTCTGGGTATCGCAACTTCTATACTGACTCGCTGGGCGTTGTCGGCTTTCTGTCCGACGAATGGCGTTCTTCGCGGTCGCCAGACGACTCCAGGTTGGTGAGCTCGACGCAGGACGAGTCGTCCTGGTGTCGCGAGTGGACGGTGAATTCCGTCTTGACGCGAATGGCTGGCTGGGAGGAGCCCTTGGAGAAGTTCTTCTGAGAGTTCGATATTGGCTTCGACTGGTTCGAAATGTTGGCGTAGGGCTTGTCCCGCTGCGTGGTGCCAAAGACCTTCGGGAAGACCAGACTGAATAGGGAGCGGATCGCAGGCATACTTGCGCAAATGATGCCCACTGGGACTTCGATTGTGCTCCAGTACCCGATCTCAACGTAGTCCTCTGGTGCGGAGTTAGTACTTAAAGCCGTTACTTAATCGATGGGAGGGATGGGATACTTACGGGTCGCATTGTTTGTTGTGGCGTAGCTTGCCAATGAGCGTAACCGAACGATACTCACGATGGTGACACTACCAGGACAATTAGCAACTTCCCAAACGGGAAGTAAAAGGGTCAACATACAAGAATCCAACACTGAACATCAGAATAATCTGGATCTTCTTTCTCAGAGACAAAGACAGCTTAACGAGCTCGACAAGGGGCAGGATCAGAGTCCCCACGTCCAGTACGATGTTCAAGACGGCCGCCGCCCAGCCTTGCAGGTTGATGTTGTTGCATTTCGCTGGGAACTCCTTGTCCCACGCCCTCCAAGCACCTTCAATAGGAGTGCATTGGAAAATGGAGACCAGCTCAAACGCAATGAAGTATGCCACATTCAGTGCAATCATAATCCAGCAGGCGATTCTGAACCCTCTTCGAGGGAAGATCCTGAGGTAGAGAAGCAGGATGGAGATTTTCGTCACCGGCAGGGCCCCGAGGTAGAGAAGTTCGTCCCAGAAAAAGAGCTGCATGCATTGATGAGTTTTATTAGACGGTAAGCGGATGCTGGAAGACTCACGTAAAGGAAGTCGGTGATATCGTCTGGCTCGACATTCCATATATCCTTGCCCAAGGCGACCTTGGAAACTAGTGCCAGTTAATATACGCAAAATGAGGCGATGGTAGATAGCGCTGCTTACTTGGAACAGAGAGCGCATTCAGCGGTATCATCATACCCTGGCGATTCTAGTCAGTACACACTTCACCTGGTGAGCCCGAGAGTCGACTTACCACTGCGAGAAGCATGACCCAGTCGTCAGCTCCCCAGGTCTGAATACCCAAGCAGAGTCTGGCCATGACCCTGAGGCCAAAGCCCAGAAGCCCGAGGACGAGAAACACCACGCCGACAATCCGTACCAAGGCTGTTCGGTCTCTGGATGGCACGCCGCACGTATGCTTGGAATAGCTCTGGACCACTTCAAGAATTGTTAGCGCAAGAAAATTGAAGAGAAAGACTAAAGTAAAATACCCAGTGCTTCCCGGACGGTGCAGTTGGCGTGCACACACAGCGATATCTTCTTGTTCAACTCGACGTTGGTGCAGATGCAGGTGGCGTTGGTGGTCGAGCACGTCGACGTCAAGGCCTCCTGCTGGATGCATTGTAACTATGGATCAAAGTCAGTCAAGGGCATCGATCGATCTGCTTAAGCAAAAAGAGAAAACCACCTACGCCGCACAAGGGAGGGGTCTCGGTGGTGTTGGCAGCCAGCACACCGGCCTGCAATGCGGCCAGCACCCACGCAGCGATCGTGAAGAACTTCATCTTGCACCGACTGGTTGGTTGCTGAAGACGCGACGGCCAGGGAGAGGAGAGAGGGGGAACAGACAAAGAAAAAGAGACAGGTCGACTCTCGACGACATGGAGAATCGACGTGCTGAAGGTTCCTTAATCCCGCGTTGGGGGGTTTTGGCCCGCTCCATATGCCGAAGGAGGGCAATCCAGCCTTGTTCCGGGACCTGGGATTTTCCATATAATCGATGACAGACCAGGTCTAAGGATTTAGTTGACCCGTTTGCATAACGATACAACTCTCGCAAAGCACGTCAAGAATGGAGTTCCTTCAAGGGATACCATGCTAGCGGTTTCAGCGTCGAGGCGACAGACCGGCATACCCTGTCTGTGGGAAGGGGTGGGCATCGACACGATAGCTCAGGCTTTGATCACTGCAGTACGACGGAGCAAAGGGAATGGACTTCGTAGCACTGTCTGGATATTGCGTGCTGGAGCTTGGTCGGAGAATTGGGGCTTTGATGCCGCTCTTAGTCTGTGCCGTAGTCCACGTGCTGATCAGTGGGTGGGTTTTTGCCTGATTGTCCGTGGGCTTTGGAACTCCGGTCGCGTAGCTTTGCAACGCAAGGCATGTGGTGCTTCTCCATGGCTTCGAACTGGAAAGCTCCAAAGTCTTAGATCATCGGGGAACTCGGATGCAACGCGATGCCGGCCGGTCTGGTTGAGTTCGCTCGATGTGGGGAACAGCTGGCTCGTTAGTTAACTTACATGGTCTGGGGCTTGAGATGGCTTCCTAGTCTAGTGCCGCGTTAAAACCTCTGGGGTGATGAGAGCTAAAGTCCTCTCGAAACATCTCTAGTGTCGTTCTGCACGATAGGGCTAACTAGGGATTGTCATTTCTCTTTGCCGACGATCTTTGCCCTGCACGACGACGAGACACCAGGAGAATCCTCCCGGGCTGTCCATGCATGCAATCCAGGGGCTGAGGATATCGGCCCCTCGGATATCGATGTCATTGCGTCACTCGGCACGTTCTCATGTCGGATTGGGACCGGCCTTCTCCCGGTACCAAGGTTAGCCCAGGAAGCCGATCTTAATCTTGGCGGCCAGGGGGACCTCGGCATCTGTCACTTGTCAGAGCTGGGTCGAAGGACCGACAGCCAGGAACATTGTTTCGATTTCCAATCCTTTCCGTTCCAGCGGACTAGGACATCCTGCAGACGACTTCAGCCTTCGACATCGCTCTTTCAACCACCGCCAAGTCCGCTTCGTACACTCTTTTGCCGGCATCTTCATCATGAAGTGGCATCATCTTTTCGCTGTCTTGCCCTGCTTCGGCGGTGACGTCTATGGCTTTCCCTCCCATCTCCATGGCTCCATTGCGCACGACGCGGCCTCCAGGCTCTCCGGGAACCTGGCCGATGCGCTACAGGAGGCCCATGAGAAGAGGCTGCTCTTCGACCCGTTGAAAACTCCCATCGAGGTCACCGGCGACCACAAGTTCATCCCGCCGGACTTTGCAAACGGTGCTCAGCGAGGACCTTGTCCCGGCTTGAACAGCCTGGCTAACCATGGCTACATCAACCGAAAGGGCGTTACAAGTCTGGTCGAGGTCACAGGGGCCATCAACCGAGTCTTGGGCATGGGTTTAGACCTCGCAAGCATCCTGGCAACGATGGGCACCGTGTTTGTGGGAAACCCTCTGTCCCTCAACCCCGGCTTCTCCATCGGAGACACCGCAAGCGGCGCTCAAAACCTTCTGGGCAACCTAGGTGGACTTTTGGGTACTCCTAGAGGTCTCAATGGCTCGCACAACATCATTGAAGGCGACTCATCCAACACGCGAGCCGATCTTTACGTCACGGGAGATGCTTCTACCATGGTAATGGAGCAGTTCCAATCCCTGTACGACATGTCGACTGGTGAGGGTGACTACGATTTTGAACTCTTCGCCGAGCGAGCTGCGATTCGATTCCATGAGACTGTAGCCACCAACCCGAACTTCTACTACGGACCTTTCACTGGCATGGTTGCCCGAAATGCCGGCTACCTGTTTGCTGCCCGGATGTTTGCCAACCACTCCGCCGAGAACCCCAAAGGAATTCTGAGTAAGTTACCTCGGTGGTGGAGAGGGCGTTCCAAGGCTGATTTGATATAGACAAGGAAACGTTGAAGAGCTTCTTTGCTGTTCAAGGTGAAGAGGGCAGCCTCACTTACAAGCGAGGCTGGGAGAGAATCCCAGAAAACTGGTACCGGACGCCGGTTGACTACGGCTTGCTTAGTCTCAACGTGGATATTCTCGCTCTGGTCGCCAAGTACCCTGAGCTGGGAAGGTATGTTCTTCTCGTACCCCATATCCCGGATGTAATGCAGCGGGATACTAATGAGTAACAGCATTGGGGGCAACTTGGGCAAGGTCAACAGCTATGCGGGCGTCGACCTCAGCAACCTTACCGGTGGCGTGATCAACCTCACCAAGATCTTGGAGGGCAACAATCTCCTGTGTTTCGTCTTCGAGATTGTGAAGACTGCGTCGCCAAACTCGTTGTCTACCCTCTTCTCCATCATCAAAGTACCTCTCAAGCTGATTACAGACACCCTTGGCGCGGCTATTTTGGACCTTGCGTGTCCGGCCTTCGAAGACATTGCTGTTGGCGGAAAGAGTTTCCAGGACGGCATGGAGTCGAAGTTCCCAGGTGCAAAGTTGTCTGGATCTGCGCTTTAAGTCGTCTCACGGACCAGTATCTCTCGGGAGACACACGTTAATACTTGCCGTGTTGGGTTCGTCATTAAGTATCTACCACTACTTGACCGAACTATGTGCCATAGTATCCGAGATTAATTAATAGACCTTCCCATCTCGGAGTGTCGTCATTGTCATCTGAACATAGCTTATCGAACTCCTAGATATCCATACTCTCATACCAATCCATTCCCCAAGCTATCGTGATATCCATGCCTTCACTCTTTCGGCCAGGCCTAGTGTGCGCATCCTATCCTTCAACAGTAACAACATTGCATGACTGGAATAGAACGCAATTCCAGCCTGAAGCTGACTATTCCTGCCATTTTCCATTCCCATTTTCTTCATTAACTATAAAGCGCATCCGAAGTAAAAATGAAGGCGGCACGTATAAGCTAGTCTCTCAAGGCTTCATCTGAAAGTCCTCTCACAGCATGGGCGGCAAGGAAGGTATCGGCGCTTCCAGTTCCTCCGCTTCTCTGTCCCTTTCTGCTGGTTGCGCATCACTCGGTATCAACGTGAGCGTTTGTTCACCAGAGGCAGAAAAGTCGCGATCTGCAACTTCTCCCCGTAGTCCCCAGGCCAGCGCGTGTGTGCGACGGATGTTGAAAGTTGCGAACCCCGTACTCAAGGATCCTACTTCATCCTTGGGGGGATCGGACACAATGCGACCATGTCGCCCGATCCGCAGGTCGATCATCTCTCCGATATCCACAGCCTCCGACTCTTCTGTGCATGGAACATACAATTCCTTTTCAAGTGCCTCGATGGCTTCCCATACCAAAAGGTCCGTCTCGTCGACCTTCTCCCTAGTGACATGTCTATCTCCTGTTTTTCCTTCGCAGATAGTCTGAGTTCTGGTGAGGATTCGGAGGGAAACCCACGTCAGCTTGGCTTTCTGCGGCACCCCACGCAGAATTTCGCTTGAGCAAGCCCAGTCCGGAGTCAAGCCAAGCTTGAAAGAAATTGAGTCAGGTCCGTTGAGCTGGATTTCGCTTGACACATCTATCTGCATGTCGACACTCAACCTTGGAATGGTGGAGCTAAAGAAGCTGAACTTCTTTTTCATCCTTTGCGGGAATGATAGCTTGGCGTCTTCCATCCCTGGAACAAGACGGAAAGACCTAACTTCGAAGCTATCGCCCGATATCTCGATGGCGAAGTCTTCATTGGGATCCTCGGGGTTCGGATTTGTTATGGTAAAAGGCAGCCTTGCCTCGACCGTTTCGACGTCGCTGTTTTTGGAGATTTTGAGCTCTGCTTGAAGCCAGTACTCAATAAAGCACTCCATCCTTCCGCAGGTTCCATCTCCTTTACTTCTGGCCCATTCGATTAGCTCCAAGGTTGACGGCAGTCGAAGTTCTCTGTCGAGCGGTAAGAAGCTGTGGGATTCGCTGCGGCCCTCCACACACTTTGGATCAATGTGAGACGGCAGGTTTATGGAAAAAGGCCAAACTTGCTCGTCGTTATCGGTCTCAATGTGGAGTGGCCCTTCAAAGAGCTGCAGGACGTGGTCTGCCGGATATACCAAGTCCCAGCGTCCACGGTATGATGTAGAACTATGTTCGTGCTGAACAACCGTCTTAGATTTCGCTCTTCCGTGCAGCGAGATTGCAACGGAAGATTCGGGGCTCACGGTAGCAGTCCTCCGGAATGCATGACCAGCGACTGTGTCGCCGGGGGTATATTTGGTCTTGCCGCCCTCAAGGCGGATTCCTAACTTCGAGTTTGTTAGGGCCCATGTCTGCGGCATATTGGAGATGTGCGGCGGAACGTCGTGTCAAGAATGATGTGGAGGAAGGCGAGGGAGGCGAAAAAAGAAAAAAAAAAAAGAAAGGGTTTCAACAACGGGAGATGTGGCCTGAAGAAGGTGAATGAGAAGTCACATTTCAGATTAGCTGGCAGCCAAGGCCACGAGGCGGCGCCACAGTTGTGTCTATCGGTCTTGGCCACTGGAATGAACAGGGATAATTCAGCTGAATTGCCATTGAAAAGCAATTATAATTTCAATTATTTTCCACGGGAGGATAATCATAATTCTTGGAGTCGCACTGAGGTTGCGAGGATGGTAGTATGCAGCCAAATGCTTGATATCCCACAGGGAGACGGGGATGTGGTCAGATCTGGGTGTTGAGAGGAGCTTTCGGGGGCGATGTCTAGGCTAAATTCTAGAGCTAGACAGGCTTAGTTGAGCTTTAAGAATGAAAATGGGCGTCGGGGTGCTTGACGAGTGTTGTCGCGAAGCATTCGTAAAGCGGTATACCGGTAATGCCTCGAATTTGGTTGGATCGCCTGCTCGAGAAAACCCTAGGAATAACTTAGACCTTATGAACTACTGTATGTAGACGCCGCGTAGACTGCCGTAATCGTGGAAGCCGGCAATTGCAGGGCTCTGATGTCAGTCATTGGCGCCTTTTCTAGACACTTGCGCACTTCAACCGAGAGAGAATCCCAGAGCGGGTGATTCCCGCTCATGGAGTGGGCGCCTGTGGTGAATTTGAGCTGACACACGACATCTCGCACTTGACCGACGCCAAATTTCCTAATGATATTGGCACCAAGAGCAAAGCTCTCATCCAAGTGTCCAAGGTTGGTCCTGGCCGTGGTTCCGCCGACACGCTCCGTGACGTGCGAGGGTGGGCTTTGAAGCTCTTCACAGAGGAGCGGAACCAGGACTTTGTCTTCAACGATATTGAACGAACGCGCTATAGGCTTTGTACGTCGCTCGCTAACAGGTTCCGCAGCCTGTCTTTTTCATTCGTGATCCTATCAAGTTCCCAAGCCTCAACAGGTCTCACAAGAGACACCCTGCGACGAACATCATTGATAGCACAATGGTGAGTGACGAAATCCTGAACGTGCAATAAACACCTCGTGATAGTTTCCACAGCAATAGCCAAGAAGGTATCCACGTTCTGATGATGGTCTTCTCCGATCGGGGTATGCCCAAGTCCGTCCGACATGTCAATGGATACAGCGGCCACACGTATAAACTCACCAAGAAGGATGGGTCATTCAACTACGTCAAGATCCAGTTCAAGTCGAACCAAGGCAACGATACTCTTATGGACGCCGATGCCACCAGACTCATCGGTCAAGACCCAGACAATCACTTGGCCGATCTCTGGAACTTGATCAAATGTGGAAACTTCCCCTTCTGGACCGCCTACCTCCAGGTCATGAGCCCTGAGCAAGCGGAGACGTATCGATGGAACATCTTCGACATGACCAAGATCTGGCCCCACGCAGACTTCCCTCTACTGCCTTTTGGGAAGCTGACCCTAAACAAGAATGTGAGAGCCTTTTCTTTATTCCATCTGTGAAGAAAATCCCCCAGCGTGAATAGACAACTGACACATGCTGGGTTTAGCCTGGGTGTTACTTCACCGATATCGAACTGGCTGCTTTCTCGCCCTCCAAAATGGTCACTGACATTGCGCCCGCTGCTGACCCGAGTATGTCTTCTATACACCGAGTTTGCTGTTCCTTTCTAACACAAATGCATAGTCCTTCAAGCCCGGATGTTTGCTAATCCCGATGCTGCCCAATACTGTCTTGGCGTCAATTACCAACATCTACCTTGCAACCGTCCCGTCTGCCCAGTTTACGGCCCCTACCAACGCGACGGCCTCATGAATGCTACAGACAACTACGGCAGCGACCCAAACTACGTGCGCTCCTCTCTCAAGCCGACTGTATTCAAAGGAAACGTGGGAGCGTCCAGCTACGTTACCGACAACCATCAGCAATGGGTGGCAGGCGCTGTCAATAGCTACACTTCTGAGATAACAGACGACGACTTTGCGTAGGCTTGAGCCTTCTGGAACCCTGTCGCCGGGAATCTCGAATCTGCGTCTCCAAGTATGCATCAGGGCGCGCTTGGTAAGTTTATTACACGTTCAACACAACATCGTGACCATACTAATTCTAACTGCAACAGAAGTGTTCGCGCGTGTCGACCCTGTGCTGGCTCGGAGAGTCAAAGACGCCCTTTCACAGGCAAACTAGAGGCTTGAGACAGTGTTCAAGACGTGTCGGCCAGTAGAAGTTTTCGATCAAGCGAGGGTAATTTAGATAGAATGCTATAGACTTTAGATAATGACATAACTTTACCTTTACTCTCTCTCACAGTCGACGTCCACCACAGCTGACGCAAGTCACATTTTACGTCTAGATCTTCTTTGACGCCTGTAGAATGTCGTCCAGAAGCTTATGAGTGTCAAGAAATGATTCAAAATCAACGTATACATCCGTGCTTATCGCGAAGGCCTCATAAACCCTAACCATGTTGGCGCCTGGGATAGGGACTGCTGCCACATGTGCAGGCTCTTCCTCGTCAAACCGGATGGTCTGGGCAACTTCTTCCTTGTCGGTTCTCAAGCGAATGGCGCATCCGGCGTGTCCCATCTGGAGATTATCATCAGGAATTGTCACTTCTATCTCGCCCTCGGTACCAGTGATCAACCGGCGCAGGCCTAGGGCATTGGTAGGTTTCTTCGCCTTTCTGACGCTGAGACTGGCAACAGCGCCGCTCTCGAGCTGTCACTGGACCAAGACGTGGTCTGGTGCTGTCCTTGGGTGCGCAGGGTCAACAGTCTGGCCGGTTGCCATGCTGATGGTCGGCACAACCGGGTGCTGAGTCTTCAAAACTGACTAGATCAATTTGAATTCACCTAGAACGGATGGATGTGAATACGTCCAAGACTACCACTGTCAGTTCGAGATCCTTTTTTTGATTTCTTGTTGACTCACAATGTCCAAAGAAGATGTAGAACTCGTTTAGTCCACTATCGATATCCAGGTAATATGAGGTTTCGTCGAGCCAGACATCATATGGGATTACACTGGAGCATCCCAAAGCCACAGAGCTCGTGACACGGCAAACAGACTTCTGGCTGAGCAGCTCCTTGACTTTTAGTAGCAGAGGGTCCGTCCGAAACTGTCAGCCAACCACTGTCTTCAAGTCTTGCTGTCTGGCAAGATCGGTCAACTCCTGAGCCTCGCCTAGACTAGCACCCAGAGGCCATTCAGCCATGACGTGCTTCTTGTTGGGAAGCGCCGGTTTAGCCAGCTGGTAGGGCTTGGCCACATTGGAGGAGACGAGGTCGACATCGGGGTCATTTGCCAAGTCTTCGGCGCTTCCATACGCCTTCACGGTGGCGAGGAGCTTGTGGACTTCGATGGACTTGCGTACCGACTCAATGGAGGGGTTGCAGATAGCGACTAACTCGTAGTGCGGCGATTCGATGAGGCCCTTTAGATGCGCGAGTACACCCCAGTTACCCACGGACGGTTCGACGTTGTCCAAGGGTGCGAGGCCAACGAGTGCAACTCAGATGGGCGCCATGTTAGTCGAGTTGCGTCGTGGGCGGGAGTGAGCTGGGAGGATGTTGACTCAGAGCTTTTATCAACTTGATAAAGTTGTAAAGCTTCGTCCCGGAGTTCCGTAGCATATTACGTCTACAAAGCCAGATATCTCAACGCAACGGCTGCACCCGAATAGCCTCAGGGTTCAACCGTGCAAAATGCCCGTTAGCAAATGAGTCGAGAAATACCGCGGTTCTGCGTTGCAAAGAAACCGCCCCAAGCCGTTAACGGTGAGAGACCTTAAGCTGTCTGGCAATTCACCAAACTTGAGTTCCATCGACCAAAGTGAGAGCGACACCGTTGTGGAAGAAATCATGAGCTGGTGCGAGAGTCTGTACCCTTTTGGGACCATCGTCTGGATGGCCGCAACACTAGTAAAGGCTCATAGTAGTTTAAAAAGGAGTTTGAAAACATCCATAGGTATTCACGTCGTGTACTACACATGTGCTACACTTTCCGCTCATGTGTTACCCTGGAAGGATGAGTTACCGCCGTCGCTCGTGAGGCTTCCAATTTGACCTCGCTTAGTGTTGTTTACTGATGCACTTTAATAAACGGGCCTTAACATATTCAGAATAATGCCTGCAGACTTCCGTGCAATGGATCGCGAACCATGGCTTGATCTTGTTGGAAACAAAATGTTACCCATGTCTAGCGCGATCTGTAGGCGACCGACTGCACAGCCCATCAATACGAGAAGGAAATTGCTCACGCTGAGATGACAGTCTTTTTCTAGATTATGTCCTTAGTTTCTCATTGGGTCAGTCAATGCTGCCTGTCGTGGACAATATCGTGAAGAATTACGCGGCACTACTTGGCGTGCGTATGTCAAGAAAGCATGACGATAAGCCAAGACGATGGACGTCATCACCACTCCGAACATTGCCCCATCCTCGACGGAAAGGGAGCATAGCCCAATAACACTCGTGCAATCTTGAGTGGGGACCTGAACGAATGATAATGTTCCGAATGAAACCGAAGGATTTGAGCCAGGGCAGGGTGATAAGAAAGGGCTTAATGCGTGCTCCACATTGGCCGCCAAGTTGACCAGCTGAAAATTACACGGTGATTTCGCTTATCCCCGTCGTATAGTGCGCATTAGTGAAACAGACGTGCCGGAGGACACGTCGTAGATAGAGGTCCTGTGCAGTATTTGTTTTAACTCCGAGGGTGTCTCGGGCAACAGAGAGACAGTGAAGGGAACTCGTCGACTTTCGATCCCATCCGGGCCTCGCAAGGCGAACAACCCCGGCATGGCTGGGGAACATGCCAAGCTGATCGGGCCCTTGGCGAACCATCCCTTTTGCTGGGGCTATGCGATGATCTTCCCGGAGATGTAACCGCCGAGCGCACCATCAGGGGATTGTCCCACTCCGAAACCCCATGAAGCCCCTGTCTGTTCAGCTCGGCCCTCCTGATCCCTGGCAGCTGCTTTCTGAGGGAAATGGGTTTAAATACTGATACCCTCTCCTGTCATGTCGTAAGTTATCTGTCGAACTTCATATTGCTCCGGATCGTCTTGCCGCTTCAACATCTCATCCAAGTCCTAACACAGGTTTCTTGTTTCAACCAGTAAGTCCTCAGAGCGAATCTGTCGTAGCTTGCTTCTAACCGCATCGACAGCTCCACCAAAATGCGCGCCCAGCAGATCCTCCTCGCCGGCGGCGTCTCCGCCTCTGTTCTCGCCCTCGAAGAGAACCCCCTCGACCAACGCGACCTGCAGGAGTGCTCCTCGGTGGCCGTGAAGCTCCTCCCCAGCCTGGCCGGCATCCCCACGCCCGATTCATCCCTCTCCGAGTTCATCGCCGAGCAGACTCAGTTAGCGACGATCACAGACGGTTGCGAGATCCCGGCAGTCACCGGCTCCCTGACTTCGGAGTACTCGTCGTGGGCCTCGGAGCTTGCGAGCTGGTACCAGGAGCACACCGGGGACCTTTCCAGCCTTGTCGAGGCTTGCAGCGACGTGCCTGAGGTCAAGAGCCGACTCGACCAGTTGCCTGGAGGCTTGACGGTTTGCACATCGCTTGTGCAGCCGACCGAGACTTCTGGGTCTAGCGACGACGATAGTGACAGCGACGCTCAAACTGCCTCTGGTAACGCTGCACCGCGCCAGACCGGCATGGCCGTCGCTGCTGCTGCAATGGCTGGCATGGTTATCGCCGGCATCCAGTGAGCATTCCGACTGAGCACGTCAAGCGTGGAGGTGGACAGAATGATCTGAAGGAGGTGTTTATAGACGGAGGACAATGCATATGATGGCCGCAGAAGCCATGCACTACATCCATCAAACGTAATAAAGAACCATGGCATATTTTGACTGTTTTTGAGTCAATTCCACAGACAAGCTTTCAAGCCTTGATAGAAACAAGTTCGCTATTGTGTAAATTACAGGTAACAAGTCCTACTTCTCCCCGATGAGTGCTAACATCAAGTTCTCATAATCTCCGCTCAGATAATCCTTGATATCCTTGCTCAGCGCCACGCCGTATTGCTTCCTATACGCGGCCTTCGCCTCGGCCAGTCGGTTCCGATCCCAGTACAAGCTCACGATGCGGTTGATGAAGAGCCGGTCCTTACGCACCGTCTTCAACAGCGGCTCCCTGAGTCTCGCCGCGTCCGTCCGCGCGCGGTTCATGCCCTGTAGGAGCATCCGGAGCAGCGCATCCTCCATGTCGCCGCGGAACTCCTTCTCGATGACGTCCTCCAGGCTTCGGTGATACTTCCGCTGGTAGGCTTCGGAGAGCGCGTGCAGCTGTGCGTCGTTGCTGGTCGCGAAGATGTGCGCCACGGCGATGGCGTTTGCTCCAATGGTGCCCTCGGTAGCGCGCTGGAGCTCCGTCACCTTGTGGTCGATCTCGGCTGCGATGACGGGCGCTGCATCTTCGGCACGCGTGGCACCAAGAACCATGCTGTACATCCGGAACAGCGTATCGTCGACGTCTTCCTTGATGTCGATCAGCAGATCCCTCCCACGGATACGCTTGAACTCGGCGGAGATGGCGCGGAGATCTGCGTTGGAACGACAGAGGAGGACGTCGTTGAGGGCATCTTCATCGGTACCGGCGCGCACAAGAGCCCTCACAAGGACCTGGGCGTCGTTCTCGAGAGGACCGCGAATAAGGGCCAGCAGACCCGTCTCGAAGTCGCCGCGCGTCTCGCTTTCGATGTCCTTGGCCAGGTCGCGCATGAAGCGGCTGTTGTAGTCCCGCACGAGCTGGGCCATCGCCCAAGGATTCTGGTACTTGGTGCTCGTGAAGACACGGATCAGCGCGCGCTCATCGCAGCCCATGCCCTTCATGGCCTTGCGAACAGTCTCGACGTCGGCTGTTGTGTCCACGGGCTGTGTCCAGGCGCGCTGGGCCTGGTCATAGCCGGGCGACGCGGGCGTGGGAGGGACGTTGTAGCCGTAGGGTTGCTGGCCTGGAGGAGGCTGTCCCCATTGCTGCTGCTGCTGCTGCGGAGGACCACCATACTGCTGTGGAGGGTATTGTTGCTGTCCAGGGGGGCCCTGGGGCGGTTGTTGGCCGTAGGGAGCTCCAGGTTGCTGGCCGTAGGCGGCCTGTGGAGGATATTGGCCCTGGGGAGGGTACTGGCCTTGCGGAGGATACTGGCCTTGCGGAGGATACTGGCCTTGAGGAGGAGGAGGGCTTCCGGGATATCCCTGGCCGGATGGCGGGTGTTGACCCTGCTGGCCTGGCGGAGGATACTGTCCTTGCGGCGGATACTGGCCTTGCGGAGGAGGAGGAGGCCCGCCCTGATAAGGCGGCTGATTCTGGTACTGGCCCTGCGGAGGTTGTTGGCCCTGGTTCTGATACCCGTACGGCGGCTGCTGCTGTTGCTGTCCGTAGGGCGGCTGTCCTGGCGGCGGTGGGCCGCCCTGGTAGTATCCCGGGCCGCCGGGGCCGCCTGGCGGAGGTTGCTGCCCCGCCGGATATCCCGGCTGCGGGGAGCCCCCCGGACCAGCGGCCTGTCCGTAGTACGGCTGTTGCGGGTTCATGATCTTTCTGGCCCGAAGACGAGGATGGAGAAGAAGAAGAAGATGATGATGATGAGCTGCGATTTGGAAGAGGTGCAGAAGAGGGGTTGTTGGTGGTTCGCAATCGGGTCAGCCCAGCTTTAAAACAACCCCGCCGACCTCGATGGAGAGGCCTCCCTCCGTAGCTCGCGCCACACGTCCATGGCCAATAAGAGCGGCTGATTGAGTCAGCCCTGTGGCCCTAGTTAATTAAGGTAGGACCTGCGGCCAGGTATGTTGCGAGGCAGACTGCAAGGCAGAGTTGGGGCTCAATCGAGCAATCGAGCGAGACGGGTGGATTCGAGATGTATGGTAAGGCAGAACCCAAGCGCTTGGGAAACGCACGAAGAATGCCTGTCGAAGGAAGCAGCCTTTGTAGCAGGTTGTTTCAGCCAGGACATGACGTATTATCCACCAACTTCAGCACATTGCTGTCCATCACGCCCTGTTCCACAGTTCTTGACGCAATCGCACGGATCTCGTGATTCTGGGCCCATGTGCGACAAGCGCCGCTCCGCCGGAAACAGCGAGTCCATTCAGCCGTGAAACCGAACCGAAGTCTAAGAAATGGCTGCGGAGTGAAGTTACGAACCAAGGAATTAATTTTAGCCCTTCCGTTTGTGTGGACCATGCTCTATTCGAACTTGCATGTTCAGCAACTTTGCGATGCATTCCAGGAGGTGCACATTGACTAAAATTGTTCCACTACCTAGTTGCATCGTGAGGAAGAGACTGCCACGCATGATATTATTAACTAAACACTAGATAACAAACCTATTGCCTGGGCCATTCTATATATCGGCCGTGGCACGGTTTCGGTTTCATGCCCCATCTATTAATCTTATCGTGCTCCTCCATCTTTCTCATTGTCTTGATCCTCTTTTTGACCACCTGCAGCTGCCCCTGGATACTCCCTCTCCATGAACTGAGTCAGCATCTCAATCACTTGCTCGTTCTCGGCTGGGTCGATAAGAGCGCGCTCATAGCAGTTGTCGATTCTGTCCTTGATATGATGAAGCGACACGTTGGCCTTGGTAGAATTGTTAAGCAGCAACTTCAGCAACGCGAAAGATCCCTTTTTGAGAGCCGCCTCGCAAGCCCACTCGAGCGGAGAACCCCCACGTCCGCAGGGGTCCAAACTTGCACCGTATTGAAGGAGTAGACAAACACGATCCTCGATCTCCCTAACGTACGCATCGAAGCTAGGAAGAGTCTTGAGAGTGTGTCGAAAAAATCCAGAAAGAAAAGATTGCTCCTCGCCGTGGTTGAGGTCACCCACCGTCTGATCGGATCCAGTGTATATCACCACATCGTCAGCATCAGCGCCTGCATCGAGTAGAAGCTTCATGCAAGCGATACTCTCTGCATACACAGCAGCGAAAAATAACTGGCTGCCACAGCTAGAAGTATCATAGGGCGTACCGCCAGATTCATCCGGTGTCGTCAAGGTATCCGTCTCGACGCCAAGACTGATCAGTTTTGAAACCAATTCCGTCTGCTTCGGCCCAGGGAAGAAGAGGCAGTGATGAAGCATAGTCCATCCATAAGGATCATTGCGCATAATTGCAGGATCGGCGTTGTGCTCAAGCAACGCCAAGGCTATTCTGAAGTTGTGGCTCTTTACTGCGTAGAAGAGGGCCGTGCCATCTTCTGCTAGTCTGTTCACGGGGACGCCCTTGTTAACAAGCTTGCCGACGAGAGGAACCATGGCGCCAGTGTCATCCTCAAAGGAGGCGCTGATGTAGTGCAAGAGGGTGCGTCCGTGGGAGTCAAAGGCGGTAACGTCGACATCTTCACGCTGGAGGAAGAGATCAACTAGTTCTGGCACACCGCTACAGACGGCCAACTGTAGAGGTGTCTCAGTTTGAGATATGGGAGTGACAGCACCTGCGTCCACCTCGGGCCGTGCCAGCAAACGCTGAACAATTGCGATGCTCTCTTCTTGCACGGCGTGATGTAGAGGCGTCCTGCCTGAACTGTTTACGGCTGCTGCATTGACTTCGGGGCGTTGTAGCAGAAGCTCAACTAGTGGTAGGTTACCGAACCTGGCTGCGTGGTGCAGTGGCGTTTCCAGATCATTGTCGGCAGCGGCAGCGTTGGTTTCGGGTCGCTGAAGAAGCGCCGTGGCAAAGGCCGTGTCGTTGAGAAAGGCTGCAAAATGGAGCGCCGTTTGACCCAGATGGTCCGCAGTCGCAGCATTTAGTTCAGGCCGTGCTAACATGCGCTGAAACAGGTCGAAATCCTGCGCCTCTACCGCGTGGCGGAGCGCTGCCGCCGTCACACTCGGCTCGTTCAAGCCGAGGAGAAGATCGACAAGATCGGCACGGCCGCTATCGGCGACGATGGGGAACGCGTGTATGCCGCGTGCCACGAGGTAGGCCCCACGCCTTATGAGCATCGCCGGCGCATCTTCAAGGCCATGCTCATGAACCAGCGCCGTGTGAAGCGGATAGGGAAACGCAGGGCACTGGACGTTGTCCTGCAGGACCTTGTTCCCGGTGCAGAACCGCCGCGCCGCGACGTCGACGTGAGCGCCGTTTTCAAGCAGATACTCCAGGACGTGTCGATGCCCGTATTGGATGGCGAGGTGGAGCGGCGCCGCCAAGAATCTCATGCGGCCAGGGATCTCACCGAAGCCGCGGCCGAAGTCGTCCCATTCCCGCGAACCGTTGTTGTCCAAGCTGGCGCCGAGCCGGTGCGCCGTCTTCAACGTCTCGAGGCGGCCTCGTCCGGCCGCCCAGAGCACGCAGGAATCTAGCGGCGGGTCCTCAAGGCTATTCCGCTTGTACAGCGCTGGATTGAGGATGGTGTAGAAATGGCGGCTCGTCCGCGCAAGGCGGGCGTGATACTTGGCGTAGGATGACGGGTACTGGCCCAGTTTGGGATAGACGCCAAGGGTGCACATGTCTGCTATCAAGCAGACGATCTCTGGCGGGAGGTGCTCCATCCCGGTCATGACGTGACGGGATCCGAAGACGCCGCGTGTCGATGCGCGTTTGCCTGTTTGTTTGCCTTTTTCTCGCAGTCGTCAAGCGTCTAGACGGAACGGGCGGTGACCGACCTTGACGCCCGAGTTGCCGCGTCGTCCTTCTCGTCGTCGTAGATGTTGGTTGTAACATGTTTGCACACCCGCCTCGCTGGCACAATACACCGCAATCTCGGTGACGGAACAGGGAAATTCCGCACCGTGGCTATTAGTCCAACAATGAGAGCCTAGCTCGCCTCCAGTTCAGCCACGTTGATCCAACCAGCTCAAATGCTTTTCAGCTGGCTGACGGTCCTGGTAAGGCTCGTCCAAAAAACAAATATTGCCTCCTCCCGAGCCGCGGGGAAAATGCCTCAGTATGAAAAATGACACTGGTCAGTGCTCTAGGGCTGTTCGCGTATAGTCGTCGCACATTGTCATGCAAGACTGTTCTGTATGGCATATTTTGAACATACGTTGCCAAGTGACGTTGTTTTGTTGCCTTCTTGGAAATTGGGCTGGGATACTTCATAGTCAAGTTCAGGCTAATGGTGCGACAGCAAGACCCATGAGAGAACTACAACAACACCCTTAGCTTGTCTTAACCAATGTTAGGTTGATCCATTGTTTCATTGAACTAACTAGCTACTTGAAATTTCCATCAGAGTAGCAACAGTTCATGCAGCCGTCTCCCGGATATAGGCAGCAATGTTCGGCCGGGCTTCGAATGCCTTTCTGAACGTCTCGAGCGAAGCTGGGAGTTTCGCCTATGGCCACTTAGTAATTGTTTGCTAACTGATAGCTGGACCGCACCTACCGGGAGAGTCTTGATTCTTTCGTCATTGTCAATAGACTGGTACACTGCGAAATCGGCATAGGTGATCGTGTCGCCAAGGAGGAAGGGACCGTTGGTCTTGGAGTAGTAGTGATCAAGGACGTCGTAGTACTTTGTCACATACTTGTTCTTGTACTCATCCGTGACCTTGTCCAGCTGGAGGACCCATTGGTACTGGACGGCATTTGTGAACAAATTGTCACGTTACATGCTCGGGACGTCTACTCACTCTCCAATCGATGTAAATATCGGCGACAGCATCGACGACAAACTTCTCATCGCTGGTCTCGCCGTCGTAGCGGCCAAGGTCTCGAGAAAGAAACCGCAGGATGGGAATGTGCTACACAAGGTTAATATCTGCATAATTGCTGGTGAAGATAAACCACAACCCACCTGAGTCAAAATCCTGCCACCATATTCGAGAGCAGGCAGTTTCTTGGTAAGAGTCGTACCCTGCTGTGCCAAGGCTCCAGTGGTGACTTTCCAGTTGTCTCCGTATGGGTAAAGAATATTCTCGAACTTGATGCCTGCATCTCTGAGGAAGAGTCTTCCCGAAAGTCATTGTTAGCACACCTCCCAATGCAATAGTTAGACTTTGAGAATGGCTCAGTGCGTACCGAACAACTTCACCACGGCCCAATCTGCCGAGGTCGAAGTAGTGGAGGATCGGGGTTTTGGTTGGAGTCGCCATGTCGTGTGGTGGTAGTCAATTAAATCGATTTGGAAGTGAAGATGGTAGACTACTTGGATATGTGAGCGGCCAGTGCCTTTATTTATCACTAGGAATGAACTAACTCACAAGTGCAATGTCTAAATATGATGACATAGCTACGTGGCATGCCGCTCTGCAATGACACCCCACTCCATCATCATTACAAAGCAGCTAAACAGGGGCCAATCATCTCACGATGTTTCCTTTTGTCTAGTGGAGGGCGTGAGGGCATCTTGCCGTCTTACCGCCGCTCGGTTTCTTCGCCAGTGGAATTATGGCACCTTGGTAGAGGGAAGGGACAGACGATTACCTGCTGCAACTCAGTGTACTTAGCCCCGTCTGTACGAGAATCGTTTTGCTTGCGATTGGTTTGAGATTTGCTTATTGTCTTCTAATGGGAATTGTGACCGGAAATGCGTCTTTCGACCCCACTCTCTGCTGACTCGCTCCGCAATTCGCTGGGGCAACGTAAATGATTCCATTTGACATGCATGTGAAGGGCGTCGGGCGTAAGGGTACTGGCAAGCGAATTGCATCATCATTTCCCATCTCTTGGGGTGTTACACGAACTACACGCTCGGTAAAGACATGTTCTTCAGTCGTCCGCTGATCAGAAACAAAATCCAACGTACACGCACGAACTTTTACGGACTGTAGCAACTGCATAGGAACGAGTTGGGCGATGACCGCAACAAGAACTGACGTTTGCCGCACACACGTGCAAAAATTCACAACAGCTGGATCTTATTCTCTAAGCGATTCCATAATCTTGTTCAAGGGTCACCTTATGAACTAGCCTTATCATTCAATCCTGCAGGATCACTGTTTGGAGAAGAATGAAGCTCTCATAAGTCTCCGAGGTGATATGATGCGGGGTCATTCTGCGAGACGGCTACGCTCGGCGTCCCTCGAGACGAGGCAACTCTGCGACAGGAGCATAAACAGCTGGATCTGCCGGCATCAAACAACCCAATGCGGCAGCCCCAAATATAATCGAGATCTTGCGATGTGTTGTTCAGTCTTGAACAAACACTGAAACCATCTTCTTTTGCCATCCGACCTTGTTCTTCCTCAAAAGATCACCTTCATTGATATAATCTTATTCGTTCACGTCATAGCGAGCAATAATGAGAGAGAGATGAACCGCACGGTGCAGATACTCAACGCCGCCAAGGAGGGAAAATGCGGCGTCATCGCCACTGGCGTCGAGTCCTTGGCACATGGAAAATATGGACCACAAGGACCGCAGCTCAACCTTGGAAGCTGATTACACAACCCATTGCTATGATGTAGTTTGAAGCTGACAGCCCTTCTCCGGGTTGGCCAATATCCGTGTCCAAGCCAACAGAAGAGTCAGGTTGGTGCTGCACGGCACAAATGAATCCACTCTCAACCTCATGCGGAAATGCATTGCGACTGGTGTCTCCAAGATTCAACGTGAACAGGTTGGTGCTGGATGACTACTATCTTCACTTGCGCGCGAATGCTCCCCATCTCTTTCATACGACCCTTTAAGAGAGGGGCGTCGACAAGGTCGTGGCACAGACTGTGGAGGGGATGGGAATTTGTGGTTCAGCAAGGAAAGCATAAATATCTGACCGTTCATGGCTGTGTACGTACGTGGCTGAAGAAGAGAACGAGAGGGAGCAGCCGTGAACTTGTGCTGCTGTCATCCATGGTCAGGACATACCGTGCTTCAAGCTTGAAAGCATCGCTTTACGGTCATGTATGAGCTATTCTTGCTAGTCGAGTGCTTGATCAAACTTTTGCCATGCAAGAGATAGCTCATCGCCAAGAGGTTTCACCGGCCAGCCAGTGCGTTCTCTGCAGTCATCGACGAGCTGAAGCATCGCAGTTCGCTGGCCTACCTCTTCAACAGATATACCGGCTGCGTCAAGGGATTCAACGTCAGATAATAGCTTCAACACTAGGAGATCAACGTACCAATATACACACACTGTGATGACATGACCCCCGACGCAAAGTCAGTCAAGGTCGATGAAATCCCGCAAACCTTCATGATACACTGCTTCACCATCCTCCTCTGTTCAAGATAGCTATCGATCCCGCCGGCTCGAGGGCGGTGCAGGGATATCAAGATTAGGGTGCAGTAGTACAACTGCAGCGAGACGCCTACCGACAGTCAGTGGGCTCGCCGATTTAGCGATATATAAATGTCTTACAAAACGCGGAAGGATGAACCCAGATAGGCGGGAACGTGTCCTTGACGTCGGTGGAAACGGGAAGCGCCTCGAATTCGACGGTCAATTGCTCTCTCCAATCGTTCCATTTGTCCATCAGTGCATCGGCCTTGGAAACCTTGGAAGCAAAGTCGCCGCTCTCTTCTTCCATCTCCTCCCTGGAGCAAAAGTTGACCACCTGCGCAAAAAGATAGACAGATCTGGCGGCTAGCTCACAAGGGTCCAAGGCATCAAACGACCGCGTTGGCCTCCAGAAGGTGAAGGGCTTCCGTTTCTCTCGAAAGGCAGCCCGGATATCCTGACATAGCCACGCCCACCAAACTCCCTGTCTTAGACCCCCAGAGTCACCGTGAATGACCTGCGATCGCTGAATCCAGAACGCGCCTTTGAGGTGTCGTTCCCAGTCGGTACTTGATGCGTCGAGTATCTTATATGTGGAGATAATGATGGAAATGGCGAGGAGTTCCAGGCTTAACCTTGTAAGTATCGTACCGCATTGCTTCTTGGCTATAGTGGAGGGCTTTATAGTAGTATCTGATCGCATCATTCGGGTCAGGGCGGCTGAACTTGGGGTTTCCAGGCGGCTCGTTGGTACTGAGGGCGAGGTGGCGAGCTGAGAGTGCCAGGATGGCATTTATTAGGCCAAATTTGTGCATCTGTTCGTAGTAAGCTCATGTGAAACACCATGTACACACTCGAAACTTACAGCCAGGTGTGGTACAAAGCTGCCAAACGGCTTCTTAGGCTCGAAGAGATCTATCTGACCTCGGCTGTTAGGGAGACTAGGACTGCCTCCAAACGGGATTCTGGTATGAACTTACCCATTGGCTGATGTGCCTAACGAAGTGATTAAAGAGTCCACACTCTTGCGGCGAGAGCTTGATGGGCTCTGCGGAGTGCCAGGCTTGCTTCTCCGAGACCTGATCGCTCCCCAACTGCGGCAAGCGTTCTTGCAGGGAGGCATTGGAAGTCGTTGACGCGATCAACCGGGGATCGACTTCGGTACGGAAGACGGATGTACGGTGCTCTTCGGTTGTTATGGATCCTGGAGTCTGGGCGACATGATTCCCAAACATGCGGAGCCCATTGTACCTGAGATCGACGTCAGGCAAGGCTCCATTGCCGAGTATGGCATCCCCGATAAGAAGCCCTAGCCATCTAGCGGTGGGTGTCTCAACGCCTTGACTTGCAGAGGAGACGGAGGCAGCTGAGAAGCCAGGCAAAGTAGCGTATGCCGAGGTTTGTGGCGGTGATAATATGTGACAGCATTGATAGTCTCTAGAGTGGTCTGCGGAGTGGTGAGGCGCACCTGTTTCGTCTCCAAGTTCCAAGTCTGGGCCGTGGGGGATCATGTGTGGAGTTGCAACTTCATTGATACTCGGGGTAGTTGTCTCAACGATGGCAACCAAGTCGCCTTGCCTATTATTAACGGTAGATTCAATGATGGGTACGGTTGCTTGATCTTGTGCAATAGGAGATGTCTGGGAAGAGACGACAGCATCGGGGACACCGTCGTCCAAGGAGACATTCTCCGTTGATGAGACGGTCCTGATCGGAGTTGGAGTCGGGGCTGGAGTTTGGGGGCCAGGCAACAGTTGATCCTGCAGAGGGCCATATACACAGACAACTTTCCTTTTGGCGCACCCTCCACAGACCGGTTTGGCCTCGTTGCACCTGACATGGCGACGTCGGTAGGTCAGGCTGCAGGAATTGCGTTATCAGTCTCAGGGAGAGTCCACCCAGAGAGCTGCGTTGCTTACCACCCTGTCTTTCTACGGAGGCCTTTGCCGCGTGTGGCTCGGTTGCGTGTGAAGCAACGCTCTCGCGGATTCGTTCTTGATTGAGGGCTTCCAGACATTGTTGTTTGATCTATTGATTACAGCAGTTTATATCAGTCGACGTGTATCATCAGTGTACATGAAGTGGGTGGGGATGGCAAATACTTAGAAAAGGTATCATAGGCTTGGTTTTGCTGCTTCTTGGACCTTGGACCTTGGCTATCTCACGGAGCTGCTCCGGAGTTCTCAAATAATCCGGGGTCATCCGACTCCACCTCCACACATCTACCCCGCAGACTTGACAAGGTATCTAATAAGTGACTGGGGGCATGATGGTGGCACTATGTTTTTGCTCGGTGTCGACTTGTCTAGGGTTGGTTTCCAGGTGGGCCAACTCTGCCAGTCAGTGCAAGTCAGCTCCACAAAACGGTCAAGTGATGCCCTCGTGTCGAGGGACGCCAAGCCTGCCGCGTCTCGGGTCTGTCGACCGTCTCGGGGATCTCGTAGTATACTTGTTGGTGAGTGTTTGCATATAACATGGCCGCGTCGCTCTTTAATTCCTGCCTTTGGTCTTGACACTCACTGTTTCCAACAAGACTGCTTCGAGAGACATCCTTCACCAAGACTCTCCTGCATCACCATCACACAACTGCCAGACAAGTCGCTCATTATGAGCACATCAGCCACCAATGAAGAGACTGCTCCTTCGAGCGCCCCTCAGGTTCAAACCCAGGTCAACTTAGCGGGGAAGGTCATCGCAGGTGAGTGACACAACTATTTTTAGACTAACTCACATCTTATACACTTACTTACGTCCCGGTCCTGTCTAGTTACTGGCGCCAACCGAGGAATCGGTTTGGGTGTTGCCGAGTGCTGCCTTGACAACGGCGCCGAGGTAGTCTACTCCATCGACCTGGCTGAGCCTGGAGAGGAATTTGCCCAGGCCGAAAAGAAGTACCCTGGCAGGATCAAGGCTATCCGAGCCGACTCTACCAGAGAGGCGAGCATCACTGCTGCCATTGAAATGATTGTCGAACAGTCCGGCGCTATTCACGGTATGGTCGTCAATGCCGGTCGTACGAACCACAAAGCTGCCCTTGACTTTACCGAGGAGGAAATTCATGACCTCTTTGCTGTTAACGTACGTCAAATTCTCGGACTGGGTTTCTACCGTTGCACATTCTACATGCAAAAGCTAACAAATTGGGTGAATGGTAGCTCTTCGGCGCTTTTTACTCAGCACGAGCCGCTGCCCGAGCATTCATCAAGTTGGGCGTCAAAGGGTCTATCGTCTTCACGGCATCCATGGCTTCCTACCGACCAAACAAGGCACGAGGCCCTGAGAAAAGTTTCTTGAACAGGAATAGATGTGCTAATATACCTTTCTCAGCGCGTACCCTCTGCCCCTTATGGTGCATCCAAAGCAGGCGTGCGGAACATGACCCATACCCTAGCTATGGAGTGGGCCAAGTATGGCATCCGCGTCAACTCGGTCTCCCCCGGCCTTGTTGAGACGGCCATGACATATTGGGTTCCGCAACAGCCTGACTGGGACCAGCAGCTCAAGTACTACGGCGGAATGCCCCGACTTGCCAAGGTTCAGGAGCTGGGTGGTGCTTATGTCTACCTCCTTAGCGAGGCAGCCAGCTACACCACGTCGATTGATATTCCCGTCAACGGTGTGATCGGAAGTAAGTGCTAGCATGTTGACATATGAGACTACTCTAGCTGACATCACTTTTAGTCTGTTAAGTTACAAGAATTCTGAGCAAATTGTGAATAGCATGAGGAAGCCTATAAATGTGTCGGCTATAAAGTCGTTGGACAAGTGTTTCTTATCGAGACTGAAGTACTACAACATACTTGAATTCGTAGGCTTAGCTGCGAATAAAGAATCGTGGATCCCCTCTCCCAAAAAGCCCCCCAAAAAAGGCGTTTGACGCGCACAGCTCCACATGACATTCATCATCTGCATCATCCACACTCCATGGTCTACGCCATTGCAACAGCTCGCAGGGTCCGATAAGCTTCCGATTGCATTGAGATCTATACAATGTCTGCTCAAGACGACTCAATAGGCGGCCTGGGCCTGGATCTCTCTGTGGACGATTCGTCACTGTCGTTCCTCGCCTTTGCTCAATCCTTCGACGAGCCCAGCGGCGACGATGTCCACAGCGGCCACGACTTTCTCGACTCCAATGATAAGGGCCTCTTCAAGGAGCTTGATCTTCAGCTAGCAAAGATGGCTAGAGAGATGTTCCTCCCCTGAGCTTCCTCGATTGTCCTGAAGTACACGGCTATCTAACTTGGCATCGCGGCAAATAACCGAAGTGAACCTTGAGTTTGTAATAACTGTGAACTAATTTTAGGGCTCTAGATTAGCTAGAGTATTTTATAAACATGTATGTATAGAGATGAAAGGTAGGCCCTATCTAGGCCTTCGCTAGGTTATCAGAAGGTTGAAAGGATTAACGACGCCACATAAAGTTAATAAAACGACCAATTGACATTTTCTTACGGAGAAGCTTCAACCTTGTCAGGCTTCCGACCCCATACAATCTGTTGGTAGTAAAAAGCATGCGCCGTCAAAGACCTAAGCTCATCACGAAACCAGTTACAATAGACAGTAATCTCCTTACTCGTCCATCCACATAGATGAGCCATAAAACCAATATGCCCCTGTACATCAACTGAAATGCCCAGTTCCGCCATCATTCCAATTTTCTTCAACCGTTCATCCTCTGGCCACTTCCCAATAGGCACCCGATATATCTGAGAATGAATGTCAACGAAACCAGCTGCCTTCAGACCCTCTACCTGCAGATTATCAGGAATCGGAGTAAAAGTTCGCCCGAGTTTCTCGCTGCCGTCCAGGAAGAGCTTGCCCCATTGTGCTATAGCGCCGCCGTCCTCGATCGGTCGGTCCTGGGTATAGAACACTGGATTGTCCTCATGCGTCTCAATCCAACCGCCAGGTTTAGTCGCCCTGAACGCATTCTTATACAGAGCGTGCCAGTCAGGCACACTTCCGCGTAAAAATCGCATATGTATAAAATCAGCCGAATCATCGTGAAAGGTCCAGTCCAGCGTGAAATCCTCGATCTCAAATCTGAGGTTAGGTGGAACCCGGGTTGGCTGTATAGGCGAGATATCGGTACCGATTACTTTGGCCTCGGGATATTCATCGGCGAAATCTATTGCCCACATGCCCGTACCTGTCCCGATATCAAGGACGTTGTGAACCTGGTGCTCTTCTAATGGTGCAAGGTGGAGTTTGCCATCGAGAAGGAGCATAGACGTAATGTAGAGTACTTCGAGCGCTTCAGAGGCTTCATCATCAATTGGTGCCCAATACCTTCCGTTTGCGTCTTGGTATGTGCGGCCATTGATGACGACTTGGTCTTCAAAGATGCTGGAGCTAATGGACGTGGTCGAGCTGGTTGTATGGTAAGATAGGGAAGAACTAGCGTCGATCGACTCGAACCGGACACCGGCGTCGTCTTCACTCGTGTCGGTATAGTCCTCTTGCGCTTCGCTGGCTGTCGTTGCCTGACCGCTCTGCTCTAGCGGATGGGCAACGACCGGGGGAGTCGTTTGTTTGGTAGCTACGCTGGAGTAGTTGCTGATATCGGAGAAAAGAGTCTGAGCGGTGACCATGAGAGCAAATGGCTCCCCGTCAAATACCGCCATAATCGACCCGTATAAGACCCCGGAAATGCTGTCGACCACCCAAGATCCGGATGTCCCTCGACCTGCATTTTGACAGGGCTGTGTTAACCAGGAACAGAAGATGGGTCTCAATCACTAACCTAGTGGTGCTTTCAAGCTGAGCTTTCTGGTCCAAAATGTGGCGCCACCAATGATTAGAGATATTTTGGTGGCCTGAAGTGAGGCAACTACAAGTTGCGACTCCGGACCGATCAGCACAAGTACATCTCTAGTCTCCAAGGACATGTCCTCATTGCAGCCGGATACCCATTTCTTTTCCCCGATTGATAGGTCTTGTTGGGAATCCTGTGCCAGAGGGTTGAGATAGTAGTTGTCGAATTCCCAGTCGACGATACCAGATATCAGAGCAAAGTCTGCTGGGATTGGTCGTGATGAGTGAATTTTCCAGGATGAGCTTTGAGATGAGTCTTGCTGTGCCTGGGCAACAAAGTTGATTGTATCGGATGGTGTGACAGAAGTCCACTGCGTCAAGCCGGCGAGGTCAACATGGCCGAGTACTTGCGCTGCATGCTGGCCGACATTCCAACTTTGGTTGTTCTTTATTAGTTCAAGGTCATCATCACTTTCTTCATCGTCGGATAAATCTGAGTGTAGACCTGTGGGATCTTCTGTGCTAGGCTTCTCCCCTGGCACTGGAAACAAGTTGTCGTCGGAGCCAGATCTGAGAAAATACTGAAGCATCACGTGGCCAGATGTTACGCCTCGCCTTGAGGAGTTGTGGCTGATGAGGCCCCCGACTCGAGACAAGTTCTGCTCCAGGATTGTGTTTTCCTTGATAATTGTTGTCAGGCAGAGCAATCCACATGCAGAACCTCTCGGAGGGTTAACCATGACATGAGTAAACAAGACTTCTCCCCCTGGAAACGTGATGCCTTTGTCCAAGGCTAGATGCTCCTTGGAAACCGCCACACCATCATCAGCTAGCCTTAAGCCCCCTTCGGCGTAAATGCTGACGTACTGCGGCGAGTCCAACCCAAGCTTCTTCACTAGACGCTTGAGTTTCTTCCAAGGAGCACTTGCCTCGATGGCCTCGTCTGTGGTTCTGATCCAGATACTTGGTCGTACTGTTATCTTCTCTCCGTCATCGCTCCGAGTTCCAGCCATTCGTAGCTCAATTGCAAAAGGTGTTGAAGCCAGAGCTTTCTTCCGGAAGGAGCTCCATATTGAAACCGAGTTCCACATTTCTTCGAGTACGGGTACGAGCATTCTTTGGGTTTCGTGCGCCCTCGCGAAGAGCCAGGCGCACTGGTCGTCCTCGGGCCAGTGGTTATTGGAGTACCACACATTTTGGGCCGAGCAGCAGATGCCCCTAGTCTTGTGAGGCTGCAAAAAGTCCTTTTCAGTAAAAGTAAGATCTAGAGTCGCGAGGAGTAGGGCTGGAGACGGAAGCTGAGATTGCAGAGGAGACGGAGGTTGACATTGCTGGGGAGCGGGTGTGTCATGACCTCGGTCTCCGTCAAGCTGACACTCACGCTCGATTGCCAACATGAATATATAGCTGTTAGCGTTACGTGTACTCCAAGACAAACTGCATAAGCGACCGAGAGATTGCCTGAGTGTGATTGTGGTAGGTCGAGTGCTAGCGGCGTTGAAACAGAGGTCCTTTGGGGTTGTGTCGAATGATTCACCGGAGTCAAGTGCACGAGAAGGGTATAGGAGAAAAAGGGGAAATTGGTTACGTCCTATTACTTGGCATTGGTTCAGGCTGAATCGAAAAATCTCAGTGGATCGCCTTAGAGGGGGGTTGAGTACGCCTTGCAAAACATCCCAGGCAAGCCACTAACCTACTCGGCTGCTTATTGGGCATTGCTTTGTTCTCATCACACCGCTCTTTACTGTCCTGCACTCTATAATAGTCAAGACTAGCATCTCCTCAAATTGTCGGTCCTTGTACACCCGCCACCGTTAGAAGAAACATCCGACCGCATCTCATCCCTCGGCTTCAAAACCCACGAGCAACCACATGGACATTGCACAACTTCACAATGACCGAAAGTTTGAGCTCCTTACTCAAATCTGGCCACAAATGCCTCGTAATGATTACGAAACCTATGGAAGACTCTACGGCAAATACTTTTTGTATCTCGAGGAACAGATGTCACTGGTCCAGCGCAAGCCATCCATATACTCCATTGGCACTATCGACCATGTCACCAAGCTGATTGAGCATATTCGAAGAGCAGGAAATGGAACGAAGGCCGAAATCTCCTCAGATGGCTCAAGTAAATCTTTCAATTCGATCGATATCGCCGTTCGGATTTGGTTGACAATTGATGTTCAACACTCGTCTGTCCGATTTCCTGGCTCCTTTCATTGGCCCAAGGATATAAATTTGTCCGTTACTATCGAAGATTGGTTCACGCTACCGCGAGGTCCCGAAGACAAAAATATTGGTCAAGTTCCTGTGGATTTTTCGATTTTGAACCTGATTCGCTACTACCAGTTCAAGGTAATATGGACTAGTGATTTATTACAACATCTCAAGATCGACTGGAAACACAAGAAAATTAGGGTCTTTGAGCACGGTATCTGCCTACGGAACCATATCAAATACCCTGATTCATGCCCTCTTCCCAGAGCAGTGGTCCAAGAAGCGATTGATACGTTGATACTGCTTTTCCCCAGTGGCGGAGATACAAACGAGTTTCTGTCAGAAGAAGGACGGACATTTCTAGAGGTTCCATACGGCCGTGGGCGATCCTTATCTCTAGCGAGTTACTGCCATTGGCAGCGGAATCTTTCTGATCTCGTGGATCACTGGGAGCAAGGCCCCAAAGGATGGTCTCAGATGCGGCTCAAGCCCGATCGAGGTAATCTGTTGGAGTACGTCACCTTTTGGGCTGCCACGGCTGTCCTGATCCTCACAATCTTGAGTATTGCGTTCGGCATAGCCAGCTTAGTACTCGCCAAACAAGCATTAGATGTGAGCATCCGCTCGCTTGAGGTGAGCGTTCAGTCGTACAACTTGGCATTGGCCATGGCTTGTGCAGACTTGAACGCCACAGAATCCTTGCCAGGCTTTTGTAATTAGTATGTGGTAGAGGTTGGCCATCTTAGCCTCGTCTTTGAGAGAATTTCGTCGATCGGTGTCTTTGAGGTTGTTTCAAATACAAAGTTCCGCTTGTGGGAAATGCGTCTAGCCTTCTTCCCTAGAAAGAAGTAATTGGATCATATTGGTGAGGAACACTCTTATAGGGAGGTGCGACATGAGGCAGTTAGTCTTGATTGAAGCAATATAGCGATATTCATATGCATCTAACTGCCCAGGGGCTATGCTTAATATTTGCTTCTTTAGGAATAGGGATTATTAGAAAATTTGTTTTGATTCCCGACTGCTTTACCTCCAAAACCTCCTTTCAGTTCTCTGAGCCCCTATCGTAAATCCATGATCCATACAAACAGAAAGCGCCCCAGCAATACGTCTCCGATGTTAAGGGATTATCCATAAGCGCCAGTGTCGCTTCTTGGAGCGCGACAGCAATGTCCACAAGCCTTGACTTTGCTCTCTGAGAAGTCAGGTTTTCGTAAAACTCCTTTGAGAACTCACGGCCAACAACGCTGGGAATTGGCCACAGTGCCCCAATGACTGATGCTGCTCCTGCGCAAAGGAGGCCAGCCACCATACCCATGGGCTCGTCGCCGGCGAGGATAGCTTGAGAAGCGGAATCGCAGGCAATAAGGACGACGAGAGGAGAGCTTAGAGGAACTTTGAAGATCTCCTCTACGGTGAGATTTGTGCCCGCGTCGTCTGCCGTATCAGCGGAAAGAAGGACAGCCTCTTCTACGCCATGAGCCACAGGAGAAAGTTGATGTGGATCCAGACTAGGCATGCTCCTACTCAAGATGATGCTGTTCCCACTGGTGCGTTGCACATCTTCAATGATCTTTTCGGTTCCGGGAATCGGCGTTCCAGTTTGTAACGCGGAATCCATCATCGCTCTCTGGCCCTGTGGCGGTGCCAGAACAAGGGACTGTTTGAGCGGATTGTCAACCTCAAAGACGCAGTGCCCGTGATAGTGCAAAATCCGTGCCTTGGGAGCCGACTTCACAAACACATGCTTGGTTGCTGCAGAGTCCGTGATGCTACTGCCCGAAAGCCGGTGTGCAAGGCTATCCATCTGCGAGTATATCCTGGCTGCCTCTGATTCGACATCAAGGGTGCTGAGAAATAAGCCGTTGTGCAGGTCAGTTGTCCGGCTTCTATGACTTCTCGAAAGACAGATTTCAACAACAGGCAGACTGGGAGCGTAGACGACAGGATTCCGCTCGATCAAGGCCATGTACCGATCGGTGGTAGGATCGAAAATCCTCAGCGCATGGAGGGGAATCATCGAAAGAGAGCTCGTGGTGGACAGAACAAGGAGATCGCCTTCCGTCGTAGTGTTTTGTAAAGGGCTAAGGAGACAGTCCAAACGACGCATCGGCTTCTCGGGATTGCGCAGATTGTCCCTCTCCAGACACCTCTTTCTCTTTTCGTTGGTATCGAAGTTTTCAGATTTCCACTCTCTGAGGTAGGATGCTCCGACGGGTAGAGAAACAGCTTTGCAGCTTGCCTCCGGATTTGATGCTCTGACTGTCACGACATAAATCTGATCTTGGTGCGCAATCCAGTCGACGAAAACTACATCCCTCTGAGTCTCGAGACTCTCATCTGCAATTTTGAGATTTTTCAGCTGAGTCACGTCGCTGACCGTACCGTCCCGGAGGGCAAGGAATCTACGAAGAGCATCGTGCTCTCTCATTTCTTCCTCTGTCTCCTCAATACGGTGACGCAAGAAGCCCTTCTCGCCAGGCAGTGCAGTCTCAAGAGAAGTTTGCAGCCCCGTAAGCTTCTCGAACAGCGTGCTTGCACCCGGATCTGCTGAGATCTCTTCACGAATCGACGCCGGGACAAGGACGCCAATCCCGAGAAGATCGCTTAGGCTCCGAGCCTTGCGCTTCTGGCTCCATCGCCACAACTGTTGGTGCAAGAGCTTGGCTGCACTTACTCCGATTGCCCAGTTATACAGATCTGTAACCTCCTTGCTGGCAGCGAACTTCTGTTTCTGGAGCAGCGCGGAGAGGCTACCCAAGGCTGAGAGTTCTTGCCGAATGGCATCGGCCGTGGCCTCGAACATCGCCAGAGTATCTAAAACAACTGAGTCTTCGATGTTGTAGAGGTTCCAAGCCGTAATGTAAAGACGCGTCTGGAAGTGCCGTGCATTCATCACATACTGGCGAGCTCCGAGATGGGCTAGTTTCTCAGCAGCAATCCGTGCGTCCTTCTCCGCTGCAAGGAGGTATTCAATGCGGCTTTGGGTATTCCGTTCCTTCTGGAAGAGCTGCGTTCGACATAGAGCCCTCATTTGATACTTCATGGCTTGTTGGAGAAGCATGTCATGGGCGCCGTAGGTGTCGATTAGGGAGCCACAGATTTCTATAGCTTGATCTTCGAGCTCCGTGCCTGTACCCTTTGACCCTTCTTGTAAAAGGTGCGCAACTTCGGACTCATACGCGTTGCCCTGGATGCGGATCTTGGTCTCTTCTGAGAGCTTCTCTGAAACCCGACGGAGTTCGTCCAAGGTGGTTCGAGCCGTTCCGGCCCAATGCTCTGCATCCGGTCTTGTCGCCCCAGCCATATCAAACTGTATTGTCGCAATGAGATGCATTTTGTCACACGCAAGCTCAGTTTCGTCTGCTGTTAGGTCATCGAGAGCGTTTTTGCGAAGCATTTCGACAATTTCCTTGGCGATGAGACTCCCAGACGTCGGGTCATCGCGGGGTTTCAGACTTCGGATGAAGGCAAGATGGTACGCGGCCTCCGAAACAGACTGCAGGTCCTCCCTTTGACATAGCTCGTAGATCTCTGTGGCCAGAAGCTCAGAGTCGGTGATGTTGTTCATCTGGCTTTGAGCTAATGACAGAACGCGTCCCGTCATCCAGACCTGGCTCCACTGCTTCCGCTGGCGAAACTGGACGTACAAGTCTTGACCAAGCTCCAGCACTCTGCCGAGATATCCACTTCCTGCGTTCATTGCAGCAAGAAGCTGTAGCTCCAGAAGAAGGACTTCGTGTTTCAAGCCAACCCCTACGCAAACACCTTGGAATACTTCTTGAAGATTGACGTAGGTTCTAAGATCGCTCCTTTGAAAAGCAGCGGTTAGAATCAGCGGCGCAGATTGGAGGATACCTCGCGGAAAGCTGGCCTGGAAGAATTGGTTGATTTGCTCGATCATGTCGAAGAGGAGATTGGTCGAGGGCTGCAATCCATGTTTGAGACGAAGAAGTCGTACTTCGGTCAGCCCAAGTTCGTTCCCACTTGACTTGAAGAACGCCTCAGCCTGAATCAAAGACCTCTCAATGTCATTTCCCCTGTCTTCCTGGGCCGATGAAGACTTGACCAGTTGTTTTGCGGTGTCAAGTGCAAAAAGACCGCGGATCGATGGAGGGACCCCTTCGGCATTGACAACACTCCGAAGCCATTGCAGCACTTCCTTAGAGGCTGCTGAAACGATGTATGGAGTTGTGAGAGCCCAAGCATCATGGTAACGACCTTGGGCCATTGCCTGATCGATGAGCGATCGCGTCCGAGAGGCGATTCCTGGGTTGATGTCCACGCCCCTTTGTTGGCAAAACATGTGCTTCATGAGGTCCATCTTATCAAGGGAAGCAAGCATTTCGACCTGTCACATACACAGTTAGTTGATTTCAAGTTTGCAAGGCTGATTTATAGCCTACTGCGTCCTTGTCCATCTCGTCTAACCGCGTCAGGGTGCCAAGAAATTGCCTGGCCTCCTTGCTGCAAGACTCGTCCTCAGACTGCTCGCCGCATCCCACCACAGACACAAATTCGAAATGAACTCTGAGTGGCAGGGATGGCTGTTGATGATCCTCATTCTCATACAACTCGATTGCTTTGGCGAGCCATTCTTTCGCCACCAGGGGAAAGCCACGGTGCACGAAGACGCGCGCAGCTGCTCGGTAAATCTCCACGCGGTCCTCTAACGCAAGATCGAGTCGTCCTTCCTGGACATCAAGTAAGGCCAAAGCCTCATCGTAATGCCCGATCAGAATCAGGTTCGTGCACCGAGATAGGGCATCGGCGACGGCGGATTCCTCCGTGTCAAGGTGATCCATTGTAAGATTCGTGGGTGAGGTTGTGAAAGGTTAGAGGATTGTAATTTCGATGCACTTAGGCCGTATTGAAGCGATGGTACTTGTAGCCGTAGATTGCTCAATAATCCAAAGAAACCCTACGTAAGGCGCTGAACTCCGAGGAGGCGCAAATGCCGTATTGCTGGTACTCTACATGCGTCGCTGAAGGGTCTTGATAGGAGTTGGGGCTTGTTGCCGGGAAGGAGTTCGGCTGGAACGACAGCAAAGAAATCACATTCGTAGATCAGGTGATAGATACGGATAGCGTCTTGAAACCGTCATCGTTGATTGGGCTGACGTGCAGTAAGGCTTTGGGTTCTTCAGCCCTGGAGCGGGGATGACTTGTGCTTCTCCCCGCTTCAACCTGAGCTTTCCAGGCGGATGCCAATTCAGTTCCGAACTTTACAAGAGAAGGGACTAGCAGAATGGACTCTTCTCAGGACGAGATCCTCGGTTCTTACGTGGAAAGAGCGTCCAATTTCGATCTCGAAATAGACCTTGGCATCAAAAACATCAACGAGGAGGACTATAATCGGAAAAAAATCTCTCAACAGGATCTGGGTAGCCTCAGTCTTGTCAGCAGCCTCACTCGCGTGCAGTACGGTAGCTGGGAGGACGCGCAAGCCTGTCTCATCGGCTTCCGATTCCAGTTCCACGATGGAAACGCCCATACCTTGCGCTTCAGAAAAGCGAAAATGACCATTGAATTTCAGGCACGACCGGTCAGCTCGCCAGATAAAGACCCCGCGGTGGTCAACTACGGGCCAAAGAAGATGAGGGCGGTGCCGACGGAAGAACAACGAGAATGGCAGTACCTGGGGACCATCTCCGCCAAAGCGTCCATGGGGGCTTTCCAAGCTGGGCCGGAGATCTCGGCCGGAGTCGGCGGGTCGTATCCTCGTCGTTACGCCGCAGAGATTGAGAGCGATGACTGGGGAGACCGCAAACACAGGGCGCCAAACTGCGTCAAGATCTGGATGCACGAGGACAAGAAACAGGAAGACGGGCTGCCGACGGAGCTGCTGGCTGCAGTTGTGATAGCTCTCGACGGCCCATCCACGGCTACAGTACATGTTCAAGCAGATGCATTATTCAACATCGTTGCTTGGCCCTGGACCAAGGATGACCCTGTTCTTCTGCAACCTGGCGTTGGCTTGGGCCAGCCCGTGGGTGGAACGGGAAACGTTGATTTCTCGAAGTTGACGGACGAGAACTGGCTGGGGCTTGTGACACCCGGTTTGAATCATAGGTGAGCATGCGCTATTGTCGTGACTTTTCATAGGCGCTAACGTTGAAACAGAGACACACTGCATAGTCTCTGGGAGTGAGGTCTCCTGAGCTCGTGAACTTTGGGTGTCATGCGACCGGTTGCAGTGCATGGCGTCCGCGTTGGTGTTATGGCGGATTAGGCTAGGAAAATAAACTATTGGAAAATCCATTGTGAGTTATTGATTGTTGTCTCTTCGTTGTAATAAAAAGGAAGTGACGTACCTTGACCTGGAGCACCTAGAAATAGATAAACTAAAACATGTTGTATTTTTATTATGAGACGTGGCAACTAATGAACAAATACCATCAGTAACAATTGGCCTAGACCTGCTGACACCGGCCAGATGACATGATATCTTTTAAGCCGGCGAAAGGCCACAAGTCAAAAACAAACAATCAAAAAATTGCTATAATCTTCTTTCTACACTAAGATACGTCATCTCCTTGAGGTCAGCCGTATCTAACGTCGCAGTATCTGTCGTGTCACGGAGGCGCAGCAGGTTACAGACCCACCGCGTGCTTACGGAGTACGAAGAGCAGAAAAAACAAGCAGACGAATGCCTCGGCGCTCACTAAACCGCTACGGGCTAGCGATCTGACGCCTCGCTGTGGCCTGTGCAAAAGATTCACAAAAGCCGCACGCGCAGACTCGCACTATCCGCCTCTCTGAACGGGAGTTTCACAGTTGCAACCCCAGCCAGCCATGGCCTTCGACACCCTGTCCAAGCTAGCAGTGGCTAGCGGGGCTTCTCGCGCCTATTCGAGTCTCTCCAAGAAATGGTGCCTCGCTCTGCCAGCAATGGAAGCCTCCGGAACTGCGGGATAGATGCTGACCGGCTATGACTCTGTAGGGAGCAACGCAAAGGCCAGAAGACCCGCGTGGTGAAGACCGAGGACGAGCAGCGGGCCGAGGAGATCCGGCTACGGAATGAGTTCCTCCAGTTGGTGACGGCGAAGCTCACCGGCGACTCCATGACCGAGATGGCCCCGTTAGTGCACGACGACAACACCGACCACCGGGCCGTCTTCCTAGTGACGGTGCCCATCTCCTTTGGCAAGTTTGAGCTGTCGGAGAAGACGTACACGCTCTTGGCCCGGCACGTCGGCATGAGCCTCGACAGCGTGAGCCACTGGGCAGTATGCGTCATCGACCGCGGCCTGGAAACTTGCTACTGCTACGATCTGATGAGCGATCGCATGGAGCTCACCGCGCTCGGCAAGAACTACTTTCGCGTGGCTGAGATTACGTCGGCGTTTGTGCAGAGCTGGAGTTCCTGCTACTACGTCGGAGAGACTACGAAATCCCACACGGAGATCCAAGAGTTGGGTGAGCACCCGGAACGAGCAGGATTCTACGTGCACTTCTTCTAACGCGCTCCCCAGGCCTTGCCCATATGGCCCTTCACCCGCGGTATCGCCTCCTGTCAAACAACTGCCAGCACTTGGTGGAGACGCTGGTGAAAGCCTTGTGCAACGGAAAGGTCATCAGCCAGGCGAAGCTAGAGGAGGAGTTGGCGCTCGCGTCCCCCAAGATTGCGCGAGATCTTATCGTCGCGAGATTCAAGTCTAAAATGGAAGGAGAGGATGAGAATAATGGAAAAGAAGGCAAAGACGAGAAGGAGAGCGATACTATCAAGGAATTTCTTGATGCCATCAAGAAGGGCTGGAGTGACAACTGAGGTCTCGAGGGTGTGTCACGGACACGAGGAGATACAGTAGCATTTGTATTTGGCCCTGGATAGATATTATGTGAGTACTCTAGGAGTGCTGATGTCTGTGGGCTTCCGAGGACATTGTGTTGCCCATAACAGCACTGGGATCTGGAGATGTGGGCGGAGTTTATGATACCAGCCTTTTGGCTTTATATACCGATAATGGCATTCTCAATGGAGTAAATTCGCCTCAGGTAATTAATATATTTTGTAGACAAGTTTGAAAGGTTTCAACTCGTCACAACTTGGGTCGCCTAGCTTGATGTGGTGAATCGATCAGTATGCGCTGAATCACCACTTCATTCCTCAACTGACACAGCAAATAAGTATGTGAATTTCAGTAACAGTGATATTTTGTGCACAAACAATAGAAGTAGAACTATAAGTATCCACCTAGCAATCTTTCCGACTTTTCGAGCATCAATCACACATACACCTTACGCAGTCCTGGTCATCTTCACCTTGCTCAACCCCGAGCCAGCATCGTCCCTCGTCGAACTCACTGCAATCTCGTACTTGGTGTCTGCACCCGAAGAAGCCACGATAGTAACCTTCCGGCCCCGATCACCAGTGTTCCACGCCGTCGTCCCAACTTTGCGGATGCTCCACTCGATGCCAGGCTCGACCTCCATCGACACACGCATCGTTTTCCCGGCCTTGACGGGGAACAAGTGCGTGGCACCCTTCCAGGCGCTGATGACGATGGTCTTGGAGTACTTGCCGCCGACCTGGGCGACGTTGACAACGCTGTAGGCGCGTTGTGGTGGGCCGCCAAGCGTCGAGGCGATCTTTTGGCCGTTGCGGTATTTGATCGTCTTGTCCTTGCATGCGAGTATGAAGCGATGGAAGAGACGGGGTGTGATCTTGGTATCGGTGGAGAGCGATGTACGTTCTTGGTCGTAGTTGGCTTTGTTGGGATGCGCCTTCATCCAGTTGTGGACGTCGGTGGGAGTCCATCCAGCGAGGCCGTCAGCGAAGTGGAAGAAAAGAGCCGTTGCTTCCTTGTTCTGGTAGAAGGGGATGCCATGTTGGTATTCCTCTGGGTAGTGGCCCCGATTCATAATAGCAGACGTCGCTGGGTAGGCAAGTCCGTCGAAGTATCGAGCCACGCCCCGTCGCCACCACTCGTTTCCGTTGGTCCAGGTAACAACGTTGGGACGATGGAACTGCTCGACGCACTGATACATTCCCTTGATGAGGTGCTTCTGGATGGCCAAAAGAGGATAGTTCTGATGGCCGGGCGGGAAGTCAAGGATGATGTAGCATGGGTTCTTGGTCCCGGCGTTGTCGTCGTCAACTTGGACAACATCGCCGAGGACGCCGGACACAAAACCGATGTTGATGGTCAGGGGACCAGCAAGGGTGCCAAAGACGCCAAGGCCCTTCTTGATGGCGTCGGCCGCGCCGTTGACGATCTCGCCGTACCGCGGCTCCTGCTGATACGCGCCGGGGACCTGGTATAGCCGTGCGGTGATGGAGCCCTTGGTGAAGGTCTTAGTCCAGGCGCTGCTGCAGGTGCTTCCGGCCAGGTCACGGGCGCTGGGTGGGAGGGTGCCCTTCCACAGCGGACAGGTGAAGGCCTGACTTGCCAACCATTCTCCAGGGTCGAAGTCGATGTCAGGAATGAAGTCGGCGGAAAGATCTGGTGCTGGCGCTGGGACGACTCCAGGCGCGAGGATTGCAAGGATGAAGAGGAGGATGCTTGTGTGGCGGAACATGGTGGAGGATATGCCAAGACTGGATGTGATATATCTCTAGGTGTTTGCCAAGCAAGTAGCATACAACGAGGAATCGTTATCAACCAGGTCATAAACTTGCAAAGAACGCAACAGGAGAGCTTTTAGTCCCGGGCCCGAGCTGGTCTTATAAATTCCACCTCCCGAGCCAAGACAGCCAGGCATCCCACAACCCATCCCTCCTCCGGGAGCTGGAATAAAGTAGCCAAGTAAAGACAGCCACACTAACCACACATCGCTTCGTGGCCCCTACAAGCGCGAACGCCACGGCGCAGGGCGTCTCTGACAAAACCAATGCCTCTGCAGGACATTGGCTGACGACAGTTAGCGTGGCGCCGTTGCAATTCGACTGCTGAGGCAGATGACGATGCTGCATTCGCTTTGGTTGGGCGCCATCGTTGGCCATAGCCTCCCGCTTGGCTTGGGGCTGAAACGGAAATGGGTTGTCTGGCAGCATCTACCGGAATATGTCGTCGTTAAGCTGAGGCCATCTGAGTACTCTAAGTGGCACTACTATTAATATTTTACAATAAGGAGACATTGCTCGGCATGACTTTGAGTTTCTGACAAGACGCTACGAGAAGTCATGTACGCCAAACCTGCCAGAGAAGTAAGCATTGGTACAGTAGTATCCAAGACATCCTCAGGTAGAAAGTAGAAGACGTATTTCGTACTTACTCTTATGATTCTAGAAGACGGCTTTGAAAGGCTACACCAGGCCTTGCTCATTTTCTTCATGCACAATTCGCCGAATCTAGACCATCTTCATTCTATAAAGCATAATATCTAATACCAGTCACCCCAGAAGCTCTGCTACAATCTTTTTCAAATCCCCTTCTATAGTAGTCGCAAGCCCAGCCTCCTCCAGATCAAACGGCACAGCCACTTCATGCCCCAGTCCGGCCCGAACAAGCCTGACATTCCCATCTGCTTCTGAAGTAAGATCCTCATTCGGCCATCTGAGCACACCGGGAGTATTCATGCCCACGCCAAGCTCCAAAATGACAAGTCTTTTGCCTTCACGAAGTACTCTGTTTTTCCATCCTCCCCACCTCTTCTCAGCTGCCCGGAAAGGCTCCTCGTTGAACCACGACCCGGCCCTTACGCATATGCTCATCTTACTCCCGCAGAACCGACAATAAGGAACCTTTTCGGGATCGGAAAGTCTCTGCGTTACGGGATCCAGAGAAGAAAGGGCGTCGGCCACTAGAGGCGCCGATTGAACAACAGCGTCAGGTCTGCAGTTTTTAAGGCACTGGAAAATTCCATATGAACCTTGAGGCGTCGATAACTGCTCAGCGGGCCAACCGTTTGCGACAAAAAATCCGTCTGCGTTTGACGTCCGAACATGAGCATTTGGTCCAAACTCGGCGAGCCTGGAGATGAGTTTCTGGTAGGTTGGACATGCAGGCCACGTGCTGACCATGTTTAGGTGGGTGAAGAAATATCCCCATCGATCTTGCTCAGAAGGCCAGCCCGTAAACCCAAAAACGCTGTAGAGTGTCCGTAGCCCATACTTCAGAAACCCTGGAAAATGCTCTTTGAACAGCGATGCTGATGTGTAGTCTAGGCCTTCGGTGGCTGACAATCCAGCCCCAGCGCAGACGAGGACGGCGTCTGCAGAGTCGAGCCACTGACGAGCCTTTTCGAGGGAGTCGGACTGAACTGAGGGGGCTGCTTGGTTGTCAAGACAAGGAGACCATGTGTTCGGGAGCGATTGGAGGACTTGGCGATAAATCTCAGTGTCGACATCGGTAAATGTGTTGTAGATGACGTCTGTGATTGTCGTGGTAGGGTGTTGCTCAAGCCAAGAGAATACTGTTTCGACTGCAGTTTGGGCTGCTTGTTGGGCCGGAAAGGCAAACAGTCCAGTGGAGATGCAGCAAAGAGCCACTGACTTCCTCCCATCTTTACCGGCTGGCAGTAACTCCAAGGCATCAAGTATCGAGTGATAACATCGAGAAAGCTGCTCAGTGTCCTCCTCCGTTGGGGGTGCACCGTTAAACAACTGAGGACCGACGGTATGGATGATAAAGGGGCTTGGCAAATTGTGACCGTGGGAAACAACCGACTCTCCCGGTCTGAGATCACCTTCTCTGGTCTGCATCAGTTCGAAACACTCTGCTCGTAATCGAGGCCCAGCCCATGAGTGAATAATATTATCGATGCACCGATGAGTTGGTTGAAAACATCCCAGCATTTTTCCGTTGGCAGCGTTGGTGATTGCGGTGACATCGGCCAGTGTGGTAATGTCCCCTTTCCAAAGACTGATTCTGATATCTGGAAATCCATCCCGTGTCGATACCGCTAGCGGCGGCAGCGACCCGGCTTTTGTCAATAACTGGTGGGACCTCCGGAGATCAAGGATGGCGTCGAGTTGCTGCAAGATGTGCTCCGGGAGCGGCGGAAGCGGGAGGCGCACGCAAAGTAGTTCTTGGAGAATGCTCAGCTTCGTTGATGTCTCGAAATGGTTCAGGTGCTCCTCATAGTGCCGGATCTGATCGCGCCAGGACTCGTGGTGGTGAGACTGTATGGCGTCTTTGAGAAGATATGATAAGGTGTCATCTAACATTGTGAGTTGTGTCGTAAATGTGTGCGTGAATGCAGATGTAGAGAGAAGTGTGCAACAAGATTGAAGTGAAGATTCGAATGGTAGACGGCACCCAAGAAGATCTTGCTTGATGTTCTCCAGGTCATATAAGGATGGGGTCAGAGGCTTAGTCAATGTGAAACTGCCATCCCACTCGAAGACATCCCACATCCCACCGACCGAGTCATGAAAAGGGCGTAAAAAACAAGGAATGAATCGGACATCCCACTTTTTCATTCGTGACAAAGTAGAACTGAATAAAATGATTCCATTCTCACCGTCATGCAGAAAATGATTATTTAACTTACCGCAAGGTTAAGGCGGAGATTTGGCGAGGTAGACATGGGTTCATTGCAAGGGGAAGATGGACAGGCTTTAACCGAAGGCTCAGGGCCCAAGGGGTCGAATTAACTAAATAACATTCTGACTCAGCTATCTGTAGTCAATGTTGGAGAAAAAACCAAGTTGTACTAGGCATGGTATGATAAACGGTTGTCTAAGTCGAACCAAGTCTGACGATGAATCAGACAAGGCAAGCCTACATAATCTTGTGCAGGAAGCGGCGCCACGCGGGCAAAGCAGCGACCTTGGCACGGTAGGCCCTGATCTCATCCCAATTGTGCTCGCGGAGACCAGCGTTGAGGTCGATCTGGTCGAGCCTGAGCCAGCCAGTGCGCTTCCAGAAGTAGCCGCAGATCCAGAAGGCCAGAACCACGGGAAGGGCAAGGCACTGCTTGAAGAAATTCTCGGCGTCACCGACTCCATCCTCGTTGTAGGGGGCAATGGCGACGAAGATCTGAGCGATGAGGATAATGAAGCAGAGGAAGAGTCCCATCCACGAACCCCACACGCCACCGACGGCGTGGAAGGGGATGTCATCCAGCGACCGGCCGTGGTATGCCCAGGCGGCTCGGAATCGAATGTGGGCCTAAAATGGGTTGTTAGAACCAGAACGGCAGGTTTGAAGGGAAACGGGATGGATGCAACATACCGCGCAGATGGATCCCCAGGTGAACAGAGTAGCAAGGGCAGACAGAGCAAGGAGCCAGTCGAAGACAACGGCACCCGAGGAGGCCAGGACGATGTAGGCGATGGGGCCGAACGCAAGAAGGAAGACGACGGACGCGAGGGGGCGACCAGACTTGTCGACGTAGGTGAAGAGGTGGGGTGCGTATCCTTCCTGGGCAAGGGCAGTGAGAGTACGCGAGCCGCCGTAGACGCAAGAAACACCGATGGATACGACGGAGACACAAATGACGAGGTTCATGAAGTGGTCGTAACCCTTGAGACCGGCATCCTTGGCAGCCAAGACGAAGGGCGAAGTGCCTTCGGCGTAGGGGTTATCGGCGTTGAGGAGACGCTCGTCAGTGGAGTTGACGAGCAGGCCAACGAAGGTGAGGCCGAGGACGTAGAAGCTGGGCAGCGTTAGTATTCTTCCGTGACGGAGGGAATATCCATTTCGGTGGGGCTTACAGGGTGATACGCCAGAAGACCTGCTTGATAGCACCAGGGAGAGACCGGGCAGGGTTCGCGGACTCGGCAGCAGCGAGACCAACAAGCTCAGTGCCGGAGTAGGAGAAGGCGGCGGTGACGAAGACGGAGCAGAAGCCCTTGAAGCCGTTCTGGAAGGCACCGGGGTTATACCAAAGCCGGTCGCCCCAGTACTCGTCGTACTTGTAGCCCGAGGGGCCACCACCGCAGATGAGAACCAAGGCGACGATCATGAAGATGACGGTGGCGGTGAGCTTAAAGCAGGAGCTCCAAAACTCTTCCTCGGCGTAGCCCAGCGTACCAAAGATGTTGACGATGATGATGATGAACCAGAAGACAGTGATCCAGACTCCTTCGCTGATGTTTTTGTTCCAGTACTGGACCGTGAATGAGCAGACTGTCAGCTCGAGCGGTAAGACGATGAGCCATTGGAAGACCTGGGTATGAACCGGTTAGTATAATATTTGTGCGTGCGAGCGCGTAGGAAGAAGCTTACATAGTTCCAGCCCATGGCAAAGCCCCAGGAAGGATCGATAAAGCGAGTCGAGTACGTGTAGAAACCACCTGAAACCGGGTACATGACGGCGAGCTCTCCGAGAGCGTGGACGACGTTGAAGATCATGATACCAGCAATAGAGAAACAGATAAGGACGGACGCGGGGCCGCCCTTTGTGAAGGCACCGCCGGACCCGACGAAGAAACCAGCACCAATTGAACCGCCAATGGCAATCATGTGCAGATGGCGCTTCTTCATGGAGCGATCGAGTTCGACCTCGCCGGTTCCATAATCACCTGCAGTGATGTGAGCAACAAGTACGGAAAGCAGATGACCGAAACTGAGGCGCAAAGCCGAGTGTCAACGTACGTCGTGTGAAGGAGCGCAAGTTGAGACCGTTGCGGGTCATGAAGTCCTTCTCGCGACGATCATCGGGGATGTAGGGCAGGCCATCGCCAACCTTCTCAGCATCCTGAGTGGGAGAGGGCGGCGTAGCGGGAGCCACGTCGAGGTTAGCGTCCTTGGACATTGTTGCGCGCAGTCTTCTCGCAGATGGAGTAGAAGAAGGAAGAAAGAAAGAAGAAGCCGGCGAAAAAGTCCCAGAATCAGGGGTCTTGGATCACAGACCTGTCACAGACCTGTCACAGAGGAAAAGGATGATCATCCGTCAACAAGAGAGCGCGGGGAGGCCATTTTATCAGGGGAGCTTGCACCATGCACAACGTCGCACTGCGTTTTGCGCGCGATGGCCAAACAGGCAGGAGAAGACGCAGGTCGATCCCAGACGCCAGAGACAAGATACTACACTGAAACTTGCTGCAACGAATTGTCTCCTTGTGTATGCGCCAAGACGGCGATGCATGGCGGTATCAGGCGAGGCAACCGGGCGACCAACCAACCAGCCAACCAGAGCGGCGACAACGGGCCCAGGTTGGCTGTCCCGGAAGGGAACCTACACTCCTCGAGAGACGCAGTTGGGAGAAGACCGAGCCAGGATGGTGGAAGGCCTTGGCTGTTCTCTCTATCTCTGATAGCAAGCTTGGCGGGCTTGGCGCTGTAGATACATGCCCAGTACGTACATGATATATAAAATCCTTCTTTGTACGGTACCATATCAACGCCCGCCAAGAGGTTCCGTCGGGATCCCCGCACCTTGGCAGATAGGATCGCTGCTTATCTCGCTTGGCCGCGTGACCCAATAAGTCGGCTTCTTGGCATTTGTCCCAGGGGAGGGGGCGATGACGGGACGGCGTGGACGCTGAGAAAGGAAGGTCGAGGGATCGATCGTCGGGGGCGGCTGGGGCTTGGCATGTTGAGTTTGTCGGTCGTATTGTGCCTGTGAGAGTGACAGTGCGGGTGAGGGCGAGAGCAAGCATCCTGTTGGTACCTGTGAGAAGGTTGTCTCTACTACTATGTAAGTATTTGCTTCCCCCCTCCACACCAACATCACCACTTTGTTTAGTACTTAGTCTTTATTAAGTGGTGCCCCCTGCGAGCCAATCCCATCGCCCGCCAGTAGCAACCTTAAATGCCATCGAGGACAACGTGACTTTAGCGGCAGGCCAAGTGGCAAGGCTGGTGACACGGGGGTGACGGGGTTTTGCTCCGAGGCTTCCAGGACGGCGGGACCATTTTTCACCACCACTCTTCAGGCGGGAACGAGACGCATGCCATCGAGCAGCGAGACTTGGCCGCTGCAACGAGACTCGGCCGCTGCAACGTCTGGGCTCGGATCTGGCCGGGCGTGCGTCGTGTGCGCCGTCCATCGCCGGATGCATCATTCTAGAAAGACTAGAAGGTCCGCCGAGCCTTCCAGACGAAGTTCGGTGGGACCGGGGGGTGATGTAATTAGGGTTGGGAACAAAGTTGTGGATAGCTGGGCCTTCTCAAAGGGGAAGGAAAATAACAAATGCGTTGGCGATGCGATTCTCCCAATGAGCGCGTGCAACGAGGTCATCATCACCAGTTTGCGCCTCCAGCTTGCGCCTCCATTGCCTTGTCGTCGATGCCCGTGCTCCATTGGACGCTCCCATTCAGCTGGTGGTGAACAATACATCGCCTGCAAACGACCGTGCTGTAGCAATTAATTACTAATGAAAACCAGCATTGATCCCGGCCATAGGGCTATCCGTATCGACTACTGGAGATGGCAGATGTGGTGGATCAACTCCGCTCTCTCCGGAAGCTCTGGTCATCTCCATCCTATTCTATTCATGCACAGACCGTATCGTCCGTCCGTCGACAAAAAGACCGGGACTATCTCGCCCGTTTCCAATCGTGGCGATGCATGCACCACCGACCGGCCGGCGACACTGGACCGGACAGATGCATCCGCGGGGCTTGGCACTCAGCACGCCCAAGTCCAACAAGGAAGGTCAGAGCTTGGCTGTCAGACCACAGGTGAAACGGGGGCACGCAAGCAAGCAATTGGGCCGTTTCCCATGTGATTGCATTCTTGGCATTTCCCCGACCGTGGCCAGTAGGCGACGGCAGACGGAGCGGTGCCATCGGCTATCACAAGCCCTGCAACCTGTTGGTTGGGCGTAATAGAAATTGCAATTCACAAAGGGGAATTTGCTGTTGGGTGACCGCGGTCAACGACCTTTTTGTTTTATATGAAAAGTGTCAGGGTTTCTCGCAAAGGCCCAATGACCACCTAGGCCAGACTGCGCTCGATACATCCTAACCTTCCTTTTCCAAAGCCGTGGCCTTGTCGAATGGGGATTCGGACCGCACACCCGGGACCAGTTCCTTGCGTCGTATTTGCGCCCAAACCGTCTTGTACACGGGTCTTGCGAAGAGGGCATCCATTTCCTCGAGGGTGACACCTGGAAGAGTAAATCAGCTTCGTGTTCCAGCAGAACGGAATGGGAAGGTCCAAAAAGCACCACCCGATGGGCTATGCCAGTTAACGCTCTTGGCGAGGCCATCTCACGACTTCTATATCCGTACTCACCCTTCGTCTCCGGCACAAAGAACAACGCCCAGATGCCCATGCACACGAGCACGGTGGCGAAGAAGAAATACGCCCCGTAGCCGAGGTCGGAAATCATGTACGGCGTCGACCGCGCAATGATGAACGACCCCAGCCACGTATCCGCCGTCGTCAGCGCCACGCACAGCATGCGGATGTCCAGCGGGAAGATCTCGCTCGCGTACGTCCAGGTGATGCCCTGCCACGTCGCGCAGATGATGACGGCGTTGAGGTACACACACACGATGGCCAGGTAGCCCCAGCCGTCGCGGTTCACCACGCCGGCCGCCGCCGCGCCGGCCGGATCCGCCTCCATCACGTACCCGCCGATGTACCACATCGGGACGCACCCCAGCGCCGCGCCCCAGATCAGCCCCTTGCGCCGGCCGACCCGCTCCACCACCCAGAAGGTGAACAGGAACATGCCCAGCGTCTTGGCGATGCCGTAGAACCCCGTCGAGAAGAGCCGCAGCGACGTGCCCGACACGCCCAGGCTCTCGAAGATGCGCGGCGAGTAGTACGTGATGATGTTGACCCCCGTGAAGCTCTGCAGGAACATGAGCGCCAGCCCGATGCCCATGCGGTTGCGCACGCCCTTCTGGAACAGCTTCTTGAACTGCTGCCGGCGGTCCATGCGGTTGGTGCTCCGCTCCTCGACCTGCGCGCGGATCTCGCCCATCTCGTGCCGGACGTACGCGTGCTCGCGGGGCAGGCCGCGGATCTGGCCGAGGATCCTCTCGGCGTCCTCCCAGTTGTCGCCGCGCGCGAGCCACCGAGGGGACTCGGGGCACCACATCATCCCGAGGCAGAGGCCCAGCCCGGGGATGAGCTGGATCGCGAGGGGCACGATCCACTGCGTTTTCGAGTTGACGTCGATGGTCCGGTCCGTGGCGTAGTTGATCCAGAAGCCCAGCATGCCGCCTCCCTGCGACGCAATCTCGAAGATGCCGACCAGGCGTCCGCGGATGGACGGCGGCGCGGTCTCGGCGATGTAGACGGGGACCGTGAGAGACGATGCGCCGATGCCTAGGCCTGCTACCGCTCTGCCACCGATGATCATGTTCATGTTTCCGTTCGCAGCTGTCATCAATGTGCCGCCCAGGAGAAACACCAAGGCCGCTCCAATAACCGTCTTCTTGCGGCCCCATTTCTCAGCGATCGGAAACGTCAGCAGCGCGCCAAAGAAGCATCCGGCCTAGCAAGAGTCAGTACGTAGCAGAATTGGCCCTTGTGTGATATCCTGTACCTGGAACGTGGAAACAATGTTACCCTGGACCGTGTTGCGGGACACCTGATCACCGGCATCAAGCCCAAAGTCACGGATGAACGAGTCCAGAGCCATTGTTCCTCCGATAACTGCGGTATCGTAGCCCACTGCACAGGGAACACGGTTCAGCACACAACAACTTGCATCTGTCAAGTCGCCCTGGACACTCACTGGCAAGGGCAGACATGCTTGCAACCAAGGCAATCAAGTGTATGCGCCAGTTCCGCACTTCGGGGGGGTCATTTGTCCCCGAAGCATGAGTACTAAAGCCCATAGTGGCTAACCAAACCTATCTTCCTGCCTGTGCGTCTGAGAAACTGTGTTGAGAAAAGGTTAGGTGGTGAGGACATCGTGACGGCCCTGGTACGGAACCAAGACGTCCTTTTATACGCACCGCTAGACAACCCATCGCGGTACTGGACGACAACACTCACTTACAAAATACAGGGATAGATTAAACTAGGCGAATGAAACCGCCATAATCGCGGATCACCGTCCACATAACCTTATAGCTCGACTACCCCGCAACCCTCCCCACGGGGAAGTTGGTCAGATGGGCGGCTTCGTGATGCGGGACCCCGAGTTTTCGGCCAAATTGCTGCAGCATCAGCACATTGCGGGGTCGCCAAGATGACAGCCAAGAAAAAAACAACGGGCGAAGTCGGGATAAGCAGCACGGCGGAATCCAGATTTATCTCCTGGAGACTCCAGAACTCGAAGCCGTCAGCCGGTATTCTCCATCTGGCGAGGCGGGCAAGTTGGTATGGAGGAGGTCGGGCTTGGTTCGACGCTGCTGACGAGCTACCCTGTGGGATCGCAACTAGCTTTTTTCTTTCTAGGCATCACCCGGACCAGCAGGGTTACAGTGTGTGACGCATGAATGCAGAATGGTGTTGCATGCGGTCACTAAAGTGTGCAAAGATCGGCGAGCACTCCAATGAGTGCCCTGCAAGTGCCGAGCCCACGGAATCTAAAAGAACCTCCGCTCCGTCTCTCCCCGCTCGTTGTGACGAGACACTAGGTATTGTTTATGTGTACCATGGCTCTAAAAGGTATAGACGCACAGAACCACCGTGGTGAATAGGCAAATATCTAGACTTAGTCATGGTGCTAAAGACAGTTAGGGTTGACAACTAACATGGCTATGTTTTGAGAATATGATATGCATGTATGCTACGTATACTCTGCTACAAGAAAAGGAATTTAGGGCTTTGATCATTTTGTTTGACCAACTGCTCTGGTTAGTCCTTTTCCTTCGCCGTCTATTACCTTGTATCCTGGGCATGGCTTTTGTAAGCCCCTGTCCGCCTACAGCAATCTACTTCCACCGCATCGTCTGCCATTTCAGAACTACGTCAAGCCAAGACATAATCGAAGCTGATGAGTGGGAAATTGAACATTGGCTTCTCGATGGCACCCCCGGTCCAGGTTCTCCACGATGTCCTAGAACCACCTGAAAAACAGAGAGGTCTTGGTAAAACCCCGACGTGTTCCGGTCCGAGTTTCATAACAAAGGACTTCTTCATACCATCACATTGACGCGACTGACTGACGCCAGGAGAGCGCCTTACGCAAATGGGCCAGGTGGTCAGACCATGGATGCTTCTGCTTCGTTCCTTTTCTTGGACCTATCCGGAACTCTGAATCTGGCTCGCTAGTATCAAGGGTAGGGTTCACGTCTTTTTTGTTTTTTGTTTTTGTTTTAAATAACCTATTTCTATCAATGTCACTATTCTACATAGTTACTGTGTACTGTGATTCTTGTTTTAGTTTCAGTGCGAAAACATATGTAACGAACGATTAAAGATCAATCTACATTTTCTCGAATATAAATTTGCATAATATCCCAGATTAGAAAGGAAATATCCTACTAAAACAATATTCATGGAATCTGGACGTATATCAACCCAGTCCTTGCAATCCCGGTGAAGACCGAAGCCGGCTCCGAAATCTGACCTGAATCCGTCTATTCCGCTCCGACCCTCCGCACGCCAACTTATCCGCCCGGTTTCCCTAGCTTTTCCGTGCCTCAGCACCGCACTCTAATCCCTGAATATGCTAGTCCCGGTACTTGGTAGAATCCTTGATGTTACTTTAAGACCTAGAAATGAGTGATCATGTGTCTCTTGTTCCTTGTAAATTCCCATCTCGAACGACGTTGATAGTTCATTTTCCCTGAATCACCTCGTCCCTACGTTTAATCCGTCCAATTATCAGGATTCACGAGCATGAATATGTCCAAGACTTATTTGTCTTGGGCGGAATTGCAATGGGCTATGGCATGCGGCATGAGTGCAGGTTATCTAGATATTTAAGACTGCTTGAAATATGTATCTGAGAATCTTCAGTCACTGTGCCACCCAGGTCGTCATATGATTTGAAGATTCCGTTTGAGCACTCACTTAAGAGCTTCAAGATGCTTTTCATGTCCTCCAAGGTTCTGTGGATGGCTCTATGCTCCACTCTCTTCGCCAACCCTGTACGCAGTCAAGCCTCGTTTACGACTGACTTTTCGACATGGTTCGAAGTGACCGAGTTTTCCAATGCCCAGACCTCCAACGTCTCGCATTGGTAAGCCGAGGCACAAAAGTCACGTGGCCCGATCTGTGGCAAGAATACCAGCACCGATGCATCAATTCCGGACAGAAACACCCCGAGATTGGCAGCGCCGCGCAAACAGCGGGATTCATCACCCCCGCGAAGCCCTTCGATTCGCTCCTGTTCGTTGGCGCATCTGGTGTCTCGTCGTGGGTCATCGATACCGGCGACGGACTGATTCTCATCGACTCCATGGACAACCCCGACCAGGCAGAGCGAGTCATCATCCCTGGCTTGCAAGCCTTTGACTACGAGGGCAGCGACGTGAAAGCGCTCATCATCACCCATGAGCACTTCGATCACTACGGCGGCGCGCTCTGGCTCCAGGAAACATACAACATCACGGTCTACGCTTCTAAACTCGCATGGGAGGCTCTTTCGGAAACAGACGGCACGCCGGTTCGACAAAAGGTGCTCGACGGGAGAGACATACTGATTATCGGCAACACCTCTGTAGAAATCTACGCGACTCCGGGATACACCCCAGGGTGCATCTCCCTAATGTTTCCCGTGTACGATCGTGGCAAGAAGCACCTAGCCGGGCTTTACGGCGGAGGCGGCATCCCCTCTAGTGCAGCGGACAAGGCGACGCAGATCGAGTCGTTCCAGAAGTTTGCCAGGCGGGTGAAGGATCGGGGAGCGGATGTACTACTGAGCAATCATCAAACCCAAGACCACACGTTGCAACATCTTGACGTTCTTGCGAATCGCCCAGTGTTCTGGACGCCACTGCACCCTTCCGAACTCGTATGTTGTTGGAACGGATCGGTACGCGCGGTATTTGAAGGTGATGGAGCTGTGCGTTCGGCTAAAGGCCGCCCGAATCAATCAGAGCTTGAAGCTCTAAGCCCAGGCTTCTAAGAATAAGATACTTTCATATGAGTAATTAAAACAAGTCTTTTCTCAGAAGAGTAGATTTCGATTTATACGTGCAATGGGTACAAACAACGACAATTGTAAGGTGGCTGTAGACTCCGCTTCGGTCTTCAAACCCCGTAACATGGCTTCAATATCCGTTTAAAATCAATTTGTCCGGAATATTATCCTCTTGATTTGCGAAGACTTCATCTCATTTATTCCAGCCCTCGATCACACCATCATCAGTGCGGAGTCCACAAGTCAGCCATTGGTCAGCTGTCCATCGGCATTCGGTGCGAGCTTCCCCGCACAGCTTTTCTGTCCAAGCTTTAACTATGCGCTTCTACTGACGACATACGCTTCACTTCTCCCAAATCCGACCCTCGGAACGGTAGTATCTCTCTTGCTACCTTTCTCCTCTTGCCCTCAATGACGACACTCCATCTCCAAGCCGCGAACAATGCGGTCCAGGGGCGACTAGCGCTTGTCACAGGCGCCAGGTACGCATCTCTTCTCTGGGAGACTCAATGCCTGATCCCAGTTGACATTTTATTAGTGGTGGCATTGGATCGGCGTGCGCAAAAGCGTTAGCGGCTGAGGGCTGTGATGTTGCATTGCATTACTCTTCAAGTCAGGTATGAGCTGAGATACACTACTTCTTAGGGATCTCGTGTGCCGCAACCGTAGCTAATGCTGCTGGCGGAATGATAGGACAAAGCAGACGCAATTGCAAAAGACCTTCGCAGTTTGTACCCGTCGCAGCTCTTCGTCTGCGTAGCTGCAGATCTGTCTGTTCGAGAATCGACGCGGAACCTGGTCTCAAACGTGCTCAACCATGAACAAGTGGCTCCCAAGCACAAGGCCATTTCAATCCTCGTGGCAAACGCCGGCCTCGGCAAGCGAATTCGCGACATCCAAGACATTGAGGAAGATGACTGGGATGAGTTGATGGAAGTCAACTCTCGCAGCCAGTTCGTTGTCACAAAGGGATGCTTACTGGGAATGCGAGCACAAGGTTGGGGGCGTGTCATCCTCGTGGGAAGCATTGCGAGCCGAGGCGGAGGCATCAACGGGTGTCACTATGCCGCCACGAAAGGAGCCCTCAGGTTCGTTCTCCTCGGGTGATAGAGACTGGATACTAACCATCTACCCAGTTCCATGGGCCTGAACCTCTCCACGTTGCTGGCTCCCGAAGGTGTCACTGTGAATGTCGTGAGTAATTCCCCTTGCAAACGCCGTCGTATAAGATCTTTAATTTGGAAAGGTCCTGCCCGCCATGATTGGATCAACTGGGATGATACCGGAACCCAAGTCAACGTATGATTCTTCATCTAATCACGAGATCAAAGAAGCTAATCTCCAAGAACAGAACCTGGAAAAGCAACACGGACATTGAGGCCTTGAGGGCTACGGACCCCGGCCTCGCTATCGTCGGGAGCGTCCCGGTGCACCGCTTGGGCTTGCCAGAGGAGGTTTCCAACGCAGTGGTGATGTTCGTCATACGACACCTGCTCCTTGCGATGTGTTGTTTTGCTAACGACTTCTCTAGGATGGCCAAGACTGGTTACATGACGGGACAGGAAATCATTCTCTCCGGCGGTTTGAAGTAGAGGCCATTTTAATTGCAAAAACTACCAATTCCAGGAAACCACACATTGTGCCCGTACTAGTGTCTCGCTCTGGAGTGACAGTCTACATGGCTACTTATTATGGCATCTTATGACGTACCAATGCTATCTGGGTTAAATGGCCGTCGCCAGCCACTACTCACGACATGGAACTAGAGATTTCCGCGGTCGCTCAGCCACAACACCGCCAAGTCTGAGGTCTAGACCTCAAAGAATCGCAGTTATAGCCCTAGCGTCCAACGCTTGAGAGGCTTCGTTCGGTTTAGAGAAACGGCTGAAAAGGCTGAAGGAGAGGTGCGTTATTAGTCTCCTTTAACATCCCAGCTGCGCCGTGGCAGGATCCCTTCCTGATTGTTGATGTCAACGATGGACAATCGAATCTTTACACCGGACAACGAACCGGTGCGATCATTACTTACAATGCCACACTCAACCAATGGACGGCCTGGAATACTGGAAGCTACGCCGCCAAAGTCAACTCTGCAATTAGCCTGAGACTCGAACAGTTTGTCCCTGGCGACCAGGACGAAACTGCGTCAGAGGATTCGGGTGAAAGGGCTGGAGGGTACCAGCGCGTGGTCAGGGTTGTCCCCAAGGACGGAAGCTCATCAACCACTGTTCCCATTGTAGAACCAACCACGACACTCCCAGCTTACGAGCCATCTGTCGCGAATCCGACAGTCCCCGGGTGTTCGTGCGATCCTGTTACGGTGTACCGGACTTCCCGCGCGACCCGTAGCATTGTGTTGAGCCATGGGGGGGACGGAGGTCTAGTGTAGTTTAAGCATTTGCAAGAATACGCATCTCCACGCATTTGTACGAATGAGGCCAGGTGGCGCATCAAGTTATTATTGAAGGTCAAGAGACATGTGCAAATGCTATCTCACATCCTGCCGATAGTACCGATCATGCACCGAATAAAGGGCAGGAAGGCAGGAGCAAAAGACGGATAATGAGAACAAAGGCAGAAGAACAGACTCTTAGGAAGGGGGGGAAGATGAAAGAATAAAACATAAAAGACTAGAGTATAGAAAAGTATCAGGAATAGAATAAAGGGAGCGTAAAAAGAATACCGGGAGAAAGCAAATAAAGAGCCGCGCAACAAGTCCGGTATCCACCAAACCATCGCGAGCAGACAGAAACGCCGAGACAAGCCTACTTACGCTTGGCAGCCTTCCGCTTGGCCACCTTGCGCATTTTGGTTGACTGAGCTGTCTGGGACTCATCGGCAGAGCTGCGCTTGGGCGTCGTCCGGCCTTTGTCGGCGGCCTTCCTCCAGTCAAAGAGCAATGGATCAAAGGGAGGCATCTCGGGCATAACGTAAACGTCGACCCCATCGTAGTTTAGAATGGGGAGAAATGGACGTTGTCCGTGGACACGAGGGCGTAGACGGTCGTATGCCCCCTGGTCCCTTTGAGTCGTGAAGGTACTTTGCTTTGGGCGTGGGCGCATTGTTTCGGGCCACTTGGTGAGATTCCATCCGTAGACCGTATGGTAAAGCCGCAATAGATCCCACGCCGCCAGGCTAGCGAAGGTCCAGCACGGCATCTTGCCAAACTCGCGGTCATAGATATGCGGGATGGTATAGGACTGCCCGAGATCAACAAGGACGCCGTTGATAAATTGCTGGGCCTCTAGGTCCCTGACCACAATGCCGGACTGGTGAAGCGCGAGTAGATTCCGATGGATACGCCGAAAGTACTTAGACTCTCTTTTGCGCCGCTGCCAGTATGGTTCAGTATCAACGTCTCCGAGCCAATCCTTAACAATAGCCATGATAGGGTGGTCTACGCTAGGGAGACTCCAGTACTCATGAGTGATAGGCTCAGTGGGAACACGACGCAAAGCAGGGCGCATCTTCATTCCCATCTCTTCAGTAATAAATACTCGGGTGTAACCATATGCTCGAACGGCGAGGTCTTCTCGGTTAGTCTCCTTAAGTCTGCCAAAAGCGCGGCACTCGCTGTTGAAAGGAGTTGCGTATGGAAGCAAGGCATCCCATTCGCTATCGGGGAGTTCTGTGTTCATCATATTATAGATCGGATCCAGCCGGCCATTCGGCTCTGTATGCGTGAAATGAAGGAACTAATACGCAATGTAACAGCTGGGGTCAGTATGACTATGATGGCTAGCAATATAACACTCGGGGTTTTACTCACACATTTAAGGGCATACATCTTCCTATCTATCTCCACCTGGAAGACAATCGACTCGTTTCCGGCACTGGCTGATTTGATGAATTTCACGTCATGGTCGGCCAGGTTGTCGGCAAAACACTCCAGTTTCGGCCCTTCGACATCGGGCAGCGGTTTAAGAGTCGGCATTGCGGCAGGCGACAGCGGTGACAGTAGCGATAGGATGCCGGCGGTGATAGTGGCGACAGAGGTAGCGACAGCGGTGAAGGGCAGCGATAGCGGTAAGGGCAGCGGTGACAACAACGCCAGTAACAACGGAAGTGGTTATAGCGACAGCGGCGAGGGGAGCGGCGAGAGCAGCAGCGGAGACAGCACCAGCGTGGCGGCAGTGATGACGACAAAGAATGGAACGGCGGTGGAGGGCAGGGAAAGGAAGGGCAGGGAAAGCAAAGGCAAGAATGGGCGAAGGAAGGCCGGCAAGGATAGAAAAGGCCAAAGCTGAAAGCGAGGAAGGAAAGGAGCAATGGAGACGGGAGGACCGTAAGCACTCGGGCAGTTGGGCAAGGCTTCTCGCAGATGCTGTCCAGGTCTGGGTTGAAACCAACAGTGGCTTAAATGGTCAGCCGTGAATGGGGGCTATACAATCGCCATGCGGGCATCCCCTGACCAGAGTGATGGCGCTCTGCGAGTAGGAGAGGCTGGAAGGACATCCGGTGAGCCCGACCTGGCGACCACTTGGGATAATCATGTTTTGGACAAAGCCGCAAAACGACGCGGAAAATGGCATCAACTGCTCCATCCACCCTCCACGACGACCTGGCGAGGCATTCAAGCTCCGAAAATAGCCACAAAACAACTCAGGAAATAGGATCGACCATTCGCCAAGACAGTAGCTCAGGGCACAAGCAAGGGCTTCCCAGGAATTGCACGGTCGTCAATAGTCAACGAAATAGCTTCCGGCTGATGCCAGCTCACTCCTGTTGCGAACGTTTGCTTTGTTGTGTGCCGGGTTCCGAAGTGAGCCGTGCGGAGGCGCTGTCCAGCGGAGAGTGAGCTAGTGGAAGCGGTGACCTTCCAGAGAGGAAGAAACCACCCAGGGGGACAAGACGCCCGTCTCTGCCTTTCTCCGCCAATCTCTGCTTGTCTCTTCCCGCTTCTGCCTGTCTCTTCCCGCCCCGGCACTCCAAATGTCATCGATACACACTTGGCGGCGCCTCCCATTCGTATCTTCATGGCGAGACCAGAAGCATGGAACTAGGAATTCCGGTCTCTATCCTGCCTCTTGGACGGCATGGGTCTGGAAGAGTCAGGACAGCTTCATTCTGCTTTCACCTCGGCTCTGTAGAGCATCGACACCAGAATCACCGACCACAATCCACCCCGTTTCCCATCTCGGTGCTCCAATTCCCCAACAACCACCAAGATGCAGCCAGTCCACGTGGAGGTCAATATTACTCACACCCCGCTTTACGAGACGATTCATGCCATTCTCGCATGACGCAATCCTACCTTACGCACTCTTTCGTGCAGTCTGGGGTTATTTTTCAACCAACCCGTTCAACAATACCTCGTTGTTGGCGCCAGCAAGATATCGAGATCGTGGCAATCCGTTGATTTGGCGAACAAGACTCGCGCGATGCCAAAAGCCCCAATCACACAGGTTACCACTTACACGGAGGCTAGCTGTACACGCTACGCTTTCGGCCGTAGCGACGAAGAACTCGTCGTCGTACGGGTCGCTCGGGAGAAAGGTGACGGGTACCGAGCAGAGTGGAAATCCATCTTGTGGAGTGCGTCGGGCCAGAACACGCTCACCGTGGGTGTCGCTATGTGGGCGCTGGCCATGATGGCCGTAAACGACCGTCACCGCGACATCCGGTCGCCTCAGAGTACGCTACCTCTCAACCTTTGGTGGTGGTCCATCCATCCTAGCCTTGCAACCAAAGACGTTGGTTGTATTAAAGTTGTTTGGCAGCGTAGCATCGCCATTCCCCCCCGACTCCACCCCCACGCCGTTGCCACTGTGGGACAGTGCCGAATCAGCTCCAGTGTCAGTTGTGTGCGACTGTGGTCAGTATTTTGAAGAGTATTCCACAGCGCGTAGTCTACCTCTGCCGGTATCAACGCCAGGATCTTCATCGTACACACAGGCAGAGGAGCAAACAGAGGACAGAGCCGGAATGTGCTGCCTTTGCACGGAGTCATCCCCGGCCTTTTCCGGCGGGTTAGTACAGCGGTCGCGGCCCGTTGGCTGTAGCGGCTGCAGCGGCTGTAGCGCACTGGCTATAACGGTTACAGCGCACTGGTTGTAGTGGTTATAGTGCAGAAAGAGTGGGGCCTCAGTCCCAATAGCCTGGTACTAGCGGCTTCCAAGCGGATCGGCACCATAGTTTGCGGAGATTTGCACTGCCTTAACGGTGCCGGCATGGTAAGGAACAAGTAAGCGAGAAAGGCAGTTTTAAACTCACAGCTAAACCTCCACGCCCTTGGCTGCCAGGGCCTGGGCGGCGGGCTTGGCGACGTCGCGAGTGATGCCGCGGACAACGGAGCCGCCCTGGTTACCCGTGGCGTCGAAGACAGTGATGATTTTCGACGTATTGGAGATATGTGTAAGAGGAGATGGAAAGTTCGTTGATAGCTGAATGATGGGAATCTAACAACTACACTGGTCATACCCGCAGATATATATACACACATACATAGATACGAATGGATGTATAATTAACTGAGTTTGGTCGTTGCAGTGGGGATTCACAAGCCTTGGTTACCTTACCAGTCGAGCTCGGGAAACGCCAAAACCAGGCAGACGGCGGTCGAATCAGAGCGGCCCGTCGACGCGAGAATACGGTTTAGCTTCAAACTACGGCCGACGGCTGAGGTAAATACGCAGCACGTCAGGTGTTGAACCATGTGACATCAGAAGCGAGACGAGTCACGTGCTTTCGCTCCACGGCAAGTCTCCAAACCGCCAAGACCCCTCAGGCCTGGCTGGGTAGACTACCTGGGGAGAATGCGCGCGCAAACTCCACATCCAGGCGCGACTCAACGCCGTCCTCCAACAAATGTCGACATCCGCCAGCGACAATGAGGCCCCCGACGCCTCCCCCGGCTCTCGGGGCTCTGGAGCATTGGGTGAGGTCACCGAAATCAAAGACGGCTCCGAAGACGAGTCCGGAGATGCAAGCTCCGATTCCGAAACCTCGGACGCAGGAGGCCTTCTCGATGTCATGGCCGTCGAGGGGGAGGAAACCGATGAGAGCGACGATGCATCATCTGACAACGGCGATGGCGACAGCGACGACGACGACCGTGGTGGTCCACCTCATCACTCATTCTCGAAGTTCCTTCAACTCCCTTTTGAGCTGCGTCACCGTGTGTGGGAGTTGTTTTGTCCCGAACTGCGGTTACGCTCCCGCATTTTCGACTTCAACATGTCCCCAGGAACAGTCCGCTATCACGACCCGTCTCCACCAGCAACGGCCAGGGTCTGGACAGTCGCCGATTGGCTTACCCTCGGCGACCAGACCCGATCCATCCGGAGGCTCCTCTCGGTGCACCACGAGTCCCGCGCCTTAGCCCTCAAGCAGTTCCCAGATTCTTTGAGCATCGAGGGCGGGTCTGGAGATGCCATTGTCCGGTTCGACCGAGACAGGGACGTCGTCGTGATTTATGGTCTGGAGAGCGCAGGGCCTGAAGATGTCTTCCTGCTTCCGGGCTTCGCCGAACATGTCAAGCACGCCGGCATTGCCACTTGGGACGACAGCTTCGCTTCCGACGCCGACGCTGTCGCCCACTTGGCACAAGACCTCAGCAGCCTCGAGGCATTCTTCTTCTGCTCATCAAGTACCTCATTACGGAGAGAAGACCTCACTTGGTGCACGTCAGATCTTGTGAACCGTCAGCACCTGCAAAGGTATGAGGAAGCACCTGGACTCGGCGAGGACATGGAGTCGCTGTACGCATGGCCCGACATTCGTAACCACGCCGATTTTGCCAGGTTCCAAATACCCAAGGACTTATTAGCACCCGTCCCTGAACCGCTTGACGAGGTGTTCCGCCGCAAGGGCGTCAAAACCTGGCCTGTGGTGAGGTTCGAATTCGAGCGAGGCATGCGTAGGTACCGATCCCTTCTCGAACCCGGCATAGAGGGGTATGAGACCGACAGTTCCGGTGACTCAGAACTCGGGTCTGAATCTGAGTCGGGCACGGACTTGGATCAGTACGAAAGCGACGGGATCGATGATGAGGAAATCGTGGAAGGGTCCGACGCATCGGATGATGAGATTTCCATCGACGGCGAACCTCACGAGAGAGTGGAGATTGGTGGTGATACCCCAGAAGCGCACTTCTCGAGCCCAGAGCCTGAGTCCATCAACGGAGGAGCTCAGTTCTCAAGCCCAGAACCAGAGTCTGTCAACGGAGGTGCTCACTTCTTAAGTCCCGAGCCCGAACCCGAGCCGGTCAACAGAGGGCGCAAGCGCCGGGTCGTAGAAGATTCGGATGATGACTCGGACGTCCCGGTACGCCCCATAACGAAACGAGCCAGGACCACGCACGTCGTTTCTTCCGATTCCGAAGATGACGATGACCAGGAACAAAAAGGACCTCGTCCGCCTATCAACCGCGCGGCGCGCATTGTACTCTCAGACTCAGACTCCGATGCCCCAGAGCAGACGACAAAACCCAGGGGTGTGACGGAGTCTGGGACAGATGAAAGTGAGACTCTACATGAAAGCAGCGAGGAGGATGAAAGCGACGAAAACGGATCGTCCGAGGACGAAAAGCCGGCGGCACCATTGTCTTTAGCAGAGCGACTCCGCTTGCATCGAGAGGTACATCCCATCGAGTCGTCGGATGACGAAGCTGGGCAAGATGATAGCGATGGCGAGGATGTTTCGGACGATGAGAATGATGGAAGCGACGAAGAGGGTCGGTCACGGAATTCCTTCTTTATCAACATGGCCGAGGATGAGGACGAAGACGAGGAGGACGAGGGCGATGACGGCGAGAACTACTAGTATAAATGTGGCGGAGAACATTTACCTCTGTGACATCGGACGTAATGCAACCACTTAGGAAACAAGGCGACATGGACGGTAATAAGATCAGCTAAATGACTATTCCGACGACGCAAATTGTTCGGGGTGCTCCTGAAGGCCTCGGTCCGATCCTCTGTGTAGTGTATGTAGCTCAACCGTACCTACTTGGCTATTGTCGTTGAAAGTTTTAATTGGAGGACTTGCAAGCTGGGATTGCTTGGCACTCATGTAGAACAGCGTGCCACATGATCCTGTTGCGATCTTGGCTTTATGCAATAGATACATAGGTTGAGCATTATGTCACTCACGACGCGCGAGATGACCACAGTCAATGAGGAAGTCAGTTAAGTCCCCTTCCGTATTGGAAGTCTCTCGTGGTCCAGTCATTCATGAGCTCATACTCATGATCAATCCTCGCGTATTTTCTAATCCCGCTTTGCCAGCTGGGCGACTCCAACCTTGTAGTTCGAGGCTGGATAGTAGTTCAAACACCTATAAACCGACATCGTTAGGTCTGGTAGCTTAGTTTCTGCAGCAAAACTATTCACATATAGCTAGCTTGCGGCTCCAATTCTCTGGGCAAGCCATTCCTTGTGAGGCTGAGCGAGGAGCGGAAACGAGTTGCCACGCCAGCTTGACCGGAACTTATTTGAGGTACAAGTTGTCTCTGTATTTCACACTAGACTGACGCCTCAAGTCTAGTATTATAGGTTCATGACTTCGTTCAACCCCTTGCCTTTGGTCTCGATGAAGGTTGTTGTATTTTTGCTTCCACAATATATTGAGAAAGACACAGAGTGGGCAACTAGCCACTTTCTTGCTGCCATTCCCTGGATGACCTGATTGGGGCCATTTCAACTGGAGCCATCAAGCGACTCTGCCCATCGACGGGATCCATTGGAAGCCGTGGCGAACCCAACTCGGCATTAGCCACTTCATAGCCCGAGCGCAACCCATTTGGCTTCTCCTCCGTCGTAACAACGTCGCCGAGGGCCAGATACAAGTGCTGATTCACGCTAGATTTTATTGCATCAAGGTTGCATTAAGGTTCTTTGAAAATCGGTCTCTGCGATGCGAACAACGGGCACACTCGATGATCAGATAGACTTATTCACAGGTCACGCAATCCACTGAGATAGTGACCTCCCTGCGACCATGTCAGGTAAGTTAGAGGAAGGTTAGGCTCATTATGTGCTTCCTGATCATCCCCGGCCCGGCAACTCTTTTTCTATCAACGTGGAAAACTGCGGTGCGTTTAAGAAGAAGTCAGAGTTGACTACCTAGATCTAACTTAAACCGCTCTGGTACTGCTCCCGGGATGAACCAGCCCGCGAGGCCATCGGCGAATTCAACTTTTCAAATCGGTCAACGAACGGACATAGCGATGTGTTTCCCTCATGGTCTGAAGAGGCTTAGGCCTGCGGGCACTTTATCGAAGAGAACGAAAGTGAACCCACCGGACCGCCTCTAACACATGGGAATTCCTCCAACACCGAAAGAGTATGGTTCAAGGGACATCTCAGGAAGATTAAGATTGAGACATTGTCTGTCATTCAGTTAATATTTTCAATGCATCTTAGCTTGATCGTTCTACCTCGGTGCGCAGGCTTTGGCGCTAGTAACCTTTCCTCTCAGCCTATTCACACCGAGTAAGTTCAGTACCTAGATGCGTTCATGAGTCTATCCAGTCCAAAAGAGCAATGGTCTTACTGGCAATGGCATCCAGCTACTTAGTGAGCCGAACAGATATTCTAGAGGATAGATCGGCTCTATCATGGGTGTTCACATTACTTGGGATCGGTGAGCTGGGTGAAGATTATGGTGTGAAGCAGAAGTGTCTGGGGCAGAGCTTGATAACCAGGAACAAAAGGTTCGTTGAAGACTGGTGCCGTGTTGGATGAGTATTATTACATGATCGACCATCTGTAAGCCAATGTCTGTCTCCTTTATAGTGATACGTCTCGAGCGGGGCGTATACAGCCGATGATATTTAGGCTATTATCACTTTGACTTTGCACTGCAACGTTGCCTTGCTTTAGAATTTACTGATGCAAACCATCCAAATCACTTTAATGTCAGTGTTCAATTCAATTCCACCATTAATATGGTCTTGATCATTCTTGTACAGTCGCATCTCATCAAGGGGAGTAATTGAAACTACATGCGACTTCATGGATTTCCCAAGCTGAGTAGCTCATCATCGGATGCTTCGATCACTGGCAGATGATATTATGCACGTATCAGCAGAGGGGGAAGAGACTATCCTTGCCTCATCGGGAAGGAAACAGCGGTGACAACTGATCTTGGCATGCACTGGGACGATTCTACGACGTGGCATAGGGTCGGGACGAGGCCTATTGGCTTAAATGTCACCTTGTGTTGGTTGTGCAAAGACGTAAAGCTTCTGACAACTGTCCCCGCATTTTACCTACACATGAGATCATCCCATCCGGCTTCTAGCTTTCTGCCATCCAGTCCTACCTGTCACCGCGTCGCTAAACAAGATGTCGGAACTACCGTCTCAAAGCGGACCTGCTGGTGACGTCAGGGCTAAGTCGAGATCGCCGGTTCAGACCGAAACTGAACAGCTCAGCCCCCATACAGACACCAATATTCTTCCTCCGCAACACTGGACGCAATTGACGGTTAGTGAGGGGCAATTGAGAGGAACCCTGTCCTTTGAAAGTAACCTGCGAGGTCCTCTAGGAAGTCGACGATCATGATGATGCCGAATCGGCCGTGTTTGATACTGTCAGCTCAACTGCGTCCTTGACGTCTAGCATCCTCAAGTACAGGACGATTCACGGTAGGAAATACCACAGTGAACGTGCAAACGCTGAGTACTGGTTCGTTGAAGTACCTCGACATCTGAGACGAGCAGCTGATTGAGAATAGGGGCCCCATCGATGAAGCCTTTCAGGAAGGGATGGACATCAAGTGAGTTTAGCACGCCTGGACGCGGAACTCTGCTCATCGCATACGCAGCCATCATGTGCTCACCCTCTTGGCGGGGGATAAGTTGCACCTAGCGCCGCTGTCAGATGTGCAGGTATGACTTGAACTTATCAGACGCCGTCGGTTCACTAGTTAATATGCCCTACCAGAAAGCTGTGGACATTGGAACCGGAACAGGTACGTCGCTCGAACAATACAGTCAATCGCAAGTGATCCACTAACTATATAGGCATTTGGGCAATGTATGATAGCGACAATCTGGTCCTGGGAATGCTGTGAACTAACACAAAACTAAGTGATTTTGCCGACGAGTTTCCCAACGCCTCCGTCATCGGGACTGATCTCGCACCCATTCAACCAAGTTGGGTTCCGCCAAACCTTGAGTTGTAAGGACTAACTGCTTTCTAAATCGAAACTCAGAGCTAATAGTTGCCCCAAAATAGCCAAATCGATGACTGTACGCAGGATTGGACATTTCAGGACGAGTCACTCGATTACGTCCACATGCGCTGGCTTGTCGGCAGCATCAAGGACTGGACAGCCCTCTTCAAGCAGGCCTATGAATGCCTCAAGCCGGGAGGCTATCTCGAGAGCTACGAGCCTTCCTCGTATCTTCAGAGTGACGACAATCCCGTTTCTGAGACAAGCGCCGTGAGCCAATGGGGGAAGATTTTCGTCGAAGGTGGACGCAAGCTGGGTCGGCCGTTCACAGTGTTTGAGGACGGGATACAGAAGAAGGCCATGCAAGAGGCCGGATTCGTCGATATTGAAGAAAGGAACCTCAAGGTAGGTATCCTCTTCAACAGATACACTGGCCTGAGAGCTAATGCAACAATAGAACCCCTTCGGTGGATGGCCGAAAGACGCGACGCTCCGGGAGGTCGGCTCATACACGCAGCTCGCCCTCGAACAAGACGCAGAGGGCACTGTGCTCTACATGGCTACCCTTTTGGGATGGACAAAGGAGGAGGTCACTGTATACCTTTCCCACTTTCGACATGAGACTCGGTCTAAAACGGCTCACTTGTTCTTCTGGCAAAAGGTGGTCTGGGGTCGGAAACCGGCTTCATCTTAACTAGAATAGCACAGCCGGTTCTCTATTTCTCCATTTCTTAGTTCGACTCCATGTTTCGTTCCCCATATGCCAATCCAATTTATGACTTCAAGTATCCAGGCTCTTGTGCGAATTTGAGCACACCAAAATTCTTCCACAAGCAGCGCTGTGAGGCCGATCTCATGCTTCTCGAGGTGTGCTATTCAACTCTACACATACGACACGGGTGTGGCAAGGCGTGCTTCACACTCGGTTACATTTTACACATTCCACAACAAAGCGCAAGACTTCACCAGCGCTAATTAATTCACCTCGCCTCATTTTTTTGATGCCACAGACCGCACTTTGGTGGGAACTTCAACGAATAGGACGCATGCAACGTATCAGACTGCGAGGCTGCTGCTCTCAGTCCCGGTGGGACTTTTTCAGATTATATGCAGATTCTAAGAAAGCGGCCAATGGCTGTCATTGCCAAGTGCACTTTGCTGCATGAGCCGCATGAAGAAGGGTCGTGTCAGGTGTAATTAGCATCCTTCCCCTCATTCAAGCCCAATGCTACGTGCGTACGTTCCTGTGAGGTTCTACTATTTTCTTACTTTTACACTTTCTGGAGTAGTTTTCCTTCGGCCTTTTTTCCTCTGCGCCATCACCTTCTAGACTTCACATTTTCAAGCACTCGCGGACTCTATCAAAGATTCCTCATCAACCAACTTCGACATGCCGCAACACCAGAAATGGCTCAGCCTCATTCTCGCGATGATGGTGGGCTTCGCCAATGCCGATTCTCTGGACGACTTTGCTAATAATCTTTTCTCCGACCTGGCCCCGTGAGTAGCCCTCTTTTAGCACACGGTCGGGGCATTCACTCACGTTCTTCTAGCATTCTAGCGCTCTTTGGCGAACGCGTCACAATGCAATTCATGAGTCAAGGTCTGGGCTGGGCAGACTGCATAGCTGTGGCCATGGCTCCTTTAGGAATCATCACCATCCTATTGGACGCGATTCGGGTCGACGGCCCGATGTGGTTGAAGGCTCTTGTCGGTCGCGCAAAGGAAAATATATCTGTCGCCGAGATGGAGTTGATGTCATCGACATCTCATAAAGTCTACGAGCTTTATAATAGCAAAAGCATCGTACGGTGCCAGGGCTCAGCTCCAGTCTGGGAATACATCTGCCTCTTTCCGAAGAACTTTGACTCTAACAGCTCGGACAACAAAGATCACAAGTTGGAGGTCCAATTCAAAAACACTCGCGCAAGCCGTCTTTAACGGCTTCCTACTGGAAGGCACATCAGCTTCTTCGTCCCTTTCTTATCTTTCTGATACCTGAGAGTTCTAAACATTGATACGACATATAGCTATATACAGTGGAACAGACGAATCTAAGCCAGGGAAAAGAAAAGTCCGGCATCCAGTCTTCGCTAGCTCAAGATGGCGATGCACTTGCAGCGACTACTTCTAGCCACCCAAAAAAAGGCTCTGCGAAAGAGACTCCCGTGGCTCCGAAATATGGGCAAGTGCTATAAGAATATTATCCAGCTCTATGTTGTTTTGAATCAGAATTAACAGGTGTTACAAAACAGATTCTCGAACACCATTGCCGGAGTCTGACGCCGAACGAGGGACGCCTGGGCAGTCCTCAGTACACAACCAATCCAGATCCAGCGAACAATCTCAGGAACAGTGTGAGGGAGCCGCTGGGTCCGCAGCTATCACAGTCATTCGAGATACCAGTCTCGATGCACCCAGCATATCTCTGAACCTTCAAAACAGTCATCAACGAGGCTTCATTCGGGTTGTCGCATTATTCGGTGTTCTTTTGCAACTGGGCGTCCTTCTCTTCTCTGGCATGATGACCTATCACCCCAAACTTCGACCCAATTCCAGAAGGACGACAAATCTATGGCCGCTCATGCCTTTCCTGTAACAGCTATTGGTATCGTTTTGCTAGTGCTCGGTTTGCTCCTATGTGCCCATGTTATCGAGGATAGTACTGAGGAGAAGATCGGCATCTACTGGCTGCAACAGGGACAAACCGTCAACGATCAAGTCTTTGAGTCGTTTGCAACATACGCATCGGCTCGCCGTGACGTTGTCACAATGTCTCGCCGAAAGAAGGAGCGAGGGATTGGGGTTTTGAAGTCCAAAACAATTGTTGGTGTCTCTATTGGTCTCGTTGGATTTGTCGCCTAGTTTGTCGGGTTACGGGCCATGAACTCCACAGCGACGTTGGCGCAACTTGGTGCGGTCGGGATCATGACTTTCCTTCGATCGTTGGTTCGTCCTGGGTTTGCGAGAGCGTTCCAAACGGCCAAGCTTCTGCCCAGCTTTGAGCTGGATTGGCTGGCCTGGAAGTTGATAACCACGAGGTATCAGGCAAATGCAGAAGCGTTGTCAAACGACCGACAGAAGCTCGACGGCCAGCAGGAAGGGAATCCAGAGACCAAGGTGAGCTCAAGCTCAACCCAATCATCGGCCACGACTAATGGACAGTCGAAGCACGTCAGTCCTGGCTCATGGGCTGTTGTTACTGGTGGGAAAATGGAATACAAGAAACTCAAGCCACTTACCAATGACATGAACGATCAGCCACCCGACTCAACAGTACAAGACATCTTGATAGCGAGGCGAGAGCTCTGCAAGCTAGCCGCTTTCCAAGGACAAACATCAACGGAAGCCGTCAATCTCGCCATAGCTATCAAAGAGGCTTTGAAGATGTTATTTCCCCGCAGTACTGAAGTTGAAGGGTCTCGTGGGTTTCGATGGCTACTCGATGTTACACTTAGCGGCCCAGCTTCAATCGATCAGGTCAAAACGCAAGTGTGGTTCGATCTCTTGTATGACGGTGCTTGGAAGGTTTTTGCAGACAACTTCGATTCAGCCTTGTCACTTTGGACCTACACGGTTCGAGACCAAGAAGAAAAACAGCAAGCCGAGGACAAAAGTCAGGAATTCAAGCACGTTGGCAAAGAAGATGACAGCTGGCTGCCGAGACAACTTCCGCGTCCGAGCATAAAATTACGTGGTCCAGAAAATAACACAATGAAGGAACAACTAGTTTCTGACCTTAAGTGGTGGATGCCACAAGGCTTAGAAATGCTCATAAACATCGAAGAAACTCAAGGATCAGATCATGCGTCATCGACGGCCAAGAGTTCCCGGAGTTTTGGCCACAGCAGAGTGGTTGTGTTGCATCAGAAAGGAAGGGTACATTGAGATGTAATGGAAGCTCTTGATTTCTATCTAACTGAGGGCTCGTAGCAGCCCTATTTGTAGAGGTTCCTTCATAGATATGATAAGGGTTTCCTAAGACCGGATCTAAGGGATCCGGGTCTTCGAGACCGGCCTGCTATAGAACCGAGTCTTCGAGACCGGCTTGCTGCGAAGCCGAGTCTTCGAGACCGGTTTGCTAGAGAGCCGAGCCTTTGAGACCGGGCCGCGGTCTCAACAGTTGCTGGGTGTGACAGGTTGGCTGCGGTCCCTCTGTACAACAGAACGTCCGCCTTGGATCGTTAGCACGGGATTTCGAAATTTTCGAAACCTGGGCGGAAAGAGATGTCGCGCTGGCATTTGAGGGCCACGAGTCACTAGAAAAGCTCTACGCAAAGGATCTACTTTTCTCCTTCATGTGTTCGGCGGCAAAGTCATTCAGAGCACCCATCGAGACCAAAACAGAGACACAATCCACCGTTGGTATCAAAGACTTCCGAAAGCCAACAAGGTTTCCGTTGAAGAAAGACTTAACTAATTTAGCTAAGGCCTTTCAAAAAATCGATTTTGGGCCTGAACAAGAGGTTTTCTTAATTATTATATCGCCACTCAGCATGGCAAAGAAATTACGCCGGATACCTACTATAGCATTAGGATAACTTAAGGATTAATAATCTTATATAGAAGTTTTTTCTAGCCTTAGTCAATCTTATCAGACAGATAGATAGATAAAGGCAACGCAGCAGATAATACAAAGTAAAAAACGCAGCAAAAGTACTATGCTCAGTACAATGTCCCAGTAACTTAAATACAAGGTTTCTCAGTTAAGATTAATAAGCAATTATATCAATAAAATATAATCACCTGGAAACTCCGCATGAAAAGCATAAACTCATCGGCATGCTGTGCGAATCGGGTGCTGACAAGGAGAAGAAAGACAGATCCGGCCACACGGCTCTTATATTGGCCTACATCTCGGTGAATTGAGAAGTTGCACACCTGTTGATCCAGTATAGCTTTAAGGCAGATGCATAAGATGCAGGTGGCGACACTGCGCTACACCCTACCTTCGGACACGTTGCCTGGATGTAGGATCCTCCATCGCATAAAATCGGTAGTCCAACTTCATCGCGCAAGAGATCAGTCTCCTCAAACCTGGGGGCCATTGAAGCGCTGCTTGAGGTGGGTGCGGACCCCGATATAGCCACCAGAAAGGGCATGACTCCTTTGGACGTTGCTCGTGATCATTGCCACTCAAAAGGGATCTCCCTGGAGATTTGAAGACTATGGTTGAAAGCTGGAGGTGCGAGTCTTCGGGCCAAGGACAGTAATGGCATGGCACCAATCGATATAGCTACCTAGGCAAAGAGGACACACTGAAACTTGAGACTATTCCTTTGTATGGACAGAGATACAAGTACCTAAAGGAGAACCTGGAAGTAATTAGACAGGATTTCTCATTTTATACGAAATCCCCGACTGCATATGGCAAAACAAAAGCAAAACCGTTCCCCCGGCCTCTCCCTTCATCTCAGTACCAGTGATCTACCAAAGACGAGGCTTGAGACAAATATACTATTGAAAGTTTGGTATATCATGAATTGTTCAGCAAAAGGCCTCAGTCATCGTAAGTGTCATTGTGATACTCCGTCCAACCCTGAGTTTTAGAGGCACGTCTCATCAGCAAGAAGCGTAACGAACTGCTCAATCCGTCACAGCCGAGTATCTGGACGCTTTACCGTCTCCAGCCGAAAGATAAAGGGACATCGTTGTGTCCTCGTGAGAGATTCGAAGAATTCTCGGGCTGGCTTGTTGCGGTCAAGCGTCTCTTGGAAATCAGCCGGAACCTGAGCAATGCTAGAAGACGAATATGCTCTCTCCCATCTTCCGTCAGTCGGAGCCAGATTCTAGTTTGTGACTGATGATTGTCTTCCAACCACGACTCCCAAGCATTTGTGTCTTCGGAGAGCTGACTTGCTGGGGCTTGAGAAGGTTCAGGTGCTGAGGGTGAGGGGCTAAGGCGAGGGCAAGCAGCCATTTTGGAGGCAGACCTTGTTTGTCTTGACATGATGGACGGAAAGATGATCGTTGATGATGACGGATTCACAATGTTGTTAGAGAGGTGAGACAGTCTAGATAGTTCGGCTGACTAAGATTGCATGGCGCCAGGCACGCGACGTTGAGATACGAGAAGAGTTCGTTACGCATATTTGAAGATAAAGAGAAAAACATAATCCGGCAAATCCGGCAAAGGAGTTGAAAATTCCCAAATGACATCTGACTACAGATCGCGACAGTGAACATGCCGGATGTAGTAATTGTCTAAAATCACGACGTTATAGGGTAGACTCCACCAATTTGAAGCGAGTTTGGATCTCGGTGAGAATGGCGAGTTTGACGTCACGTGAAGCCTCACGCCAAGGAAGATGCTGTGGGGTGGCGGGGTTCAACGGATGGAATCGACGACAATGATTTTCTCACGTCTCCAAAGGTCTCGGCGAATGGCAAGATGCCACTGGCAAAGAGACCATGTCTCCAGTGTAAAGGTACAGTGTGACGGAGACAATTCTTGCTTGCGAGGCCGTGTGCTGACTTGGACATGAAACAGAAAAGCATGTGAAATGTAAGTCTCAGAACTCGGAGCCCGCGGCTTGGTTTGGTCTGGCCTGGGCCGTTCTGCAGATAAGGATGCAGACGCTGATGAATGAAACATAGGCGACGAGGCAAGGCCGAAATGTCGTCGGTGCCAGACCCGGAACCTGACTTGCACTCGTCCGGCCAAGAAGACCGTGTTTCGGAACGCGTCCACGGCGCCCTTTAACAACGACCAGCGGTGGTTGGGCGGCGAGATCAAAGAGTGTGAGTACCGACTGTCTTATCGTTATGGACTGACACTTACCCCCGGCTGTAGTTTGCGTTGATTCGCGAGCTGCTCAAGCAGATCTTCCCCGAAGCACCGGGTCCGGCGCCATCGTCGGCCGGTCTGCAGCGGCACCCGGGAGCGAGACGACCCACACCACGTCGTCTTCGTTGAGCTTGCACAGCAACCAGACGTTTGGAGATGTCTCTCAACGCGCTCAAGAAGCGGCTCACAGTCCTCACGGCTTCCGTCACCGCCCATGGCAAGCAACGAGTGCGGATTCGCCCAGCTCAACAACCTCTACCCGCAACCCGGATATCTCGTCACGGCCGTACAGCCAAGGGCAGGACACCATTGCCGGATCTGCCCTTTCACCACGCAACCCACCGCTGTACCGTACCGGCGACTCGAATGGGTTCCCCTTGAAAGACCCCCAGGAGGCGTGTCTGTTGAGGTACTTTGTCGAGGATCTTTCACATTGGGTACGTAATCTGGTCGTATGTCATCTTCTCTACTTACAGAATGCCAGTTTGATCTTTGTGACGAAAAGAGACACTTTCAACTCGTAGTTCCCATCCGCGCCCGACAACACCCTCCGTTGCTGTACTCCATCTTCGCTCTCGCCGCCCGCCACCTCACTCGCCTCCCCAAGTTCAAAACGCCAAATGGCATTCTGTACCAAGGACAACTACTCCCGAACTTGACATCACATGACGCCGTCGAGTATACTTTAAAGTGCATACCGGCGCTTCGCGACTTCCACACCATCCAGGATGATGAGCGCCTCGAAAGCATCATAGCCACTGCTGTGATTCTGAGACAATTGGAAGAAATCGACGACGACGATGACGACGATGAAGATCGCCATGGAAGTCAAAACGGGAGTCCGGAAGACCCGCGCCCAAAACATCAGGTGAACTTTCTCGCCATCATCGACGCCGTCTTGAGAAGCGCCCCCTCGCAGACCCTCTTCGGGCGTCGTACGCTCATCCAAGCTGCATACTGGATGGCCGTGCGGCAGGAAATTTTCCATTCGTTTACGCGAAGGCATCCGCCGCAAATGATCCTGGAGCCGGAGTACGGGCTGGGTGCATCCAAGGCCAACAAGATTGTCTTGCACACGGCGCAAGTGGCAAAGTGGCGCTGGTCAGATGGATCCGAACAAGAGTGGTGTGAGTTTCTAGTTTTCAAGGGTCCAAAAGAGACCAATGCTATCGATCAATGCTGATTCATGGGTGGTGAAGTACGTCTTCAAAAGCAGGGCGAGCAACTGGAGGATGAGGCGCTTCACGATATTCAACCCTTCTTCACCCGGCAAGCGGACAGAGCGAATGGAGAGATATTTCCGACCATTTGGTACTCGTCTGCCCTCGAGGTGACGAGCATCCAGCTTTCAATCATCGCAAAGATGGTTCTCATGGCCGAGAACCCATTTCTACGGTAGGCACCTTCTTGCCAGCAAGTTGAAGACGACAGAAAATTAACAAAGCAAGTGGCCAATCGACAACCCGCGCACGGTGGCGAGAAATCGAAAACGAAGTCCGACAGATGATCCTCGATCTCTGCGGCATCACCCTGTGCCATCCAGCCTGCCCGCCGGCCCTGGTGCACACTGCGTTCGGCATGGAACTGTACGGGGACTTCTTTACCGACCATTACGAGCGACAGGCTTTGCGAGGCGTGGTGGAAAAGTTCCGAGATGCGCGTGCCTGGCCGGTCAAGAAGCTGTCAAGCATGTTTCAATGATGGACCCACGCTGCACTTCCTTTGGCCAGAAGCTGCTGGAGCAAGAGGCCAGTTGGTAGATCTTCGAAGACTGGGGACTGATGGTTCGCATGGATTGATGTACAAGGATGCGGATGCAGATGCAGCGCTGCAAGAGATTTCGAAGGAAAAAAAATTGGACTTTCCCAGTAATTGCGATGCTGCTTCCCTGACACTCCAGGGTTCGAGGCTCGGTGATGCGCGAACCCTGGGTCAGTGGTGATCCGCCCCCACCAGGCAATCTCGGAGGCCCCGCGCGCACATGAAGGCGATGCAAAGCTTTCAGGTGTGTTGGGGTCCGGGGAACTGTCGGGCAAGGGTGGTTGCGGATGCAGAGCTGAGCGGCAGTTGAGAGGCATGGGTTGAGACTTCGGATCCAACTTCCCACGAGCTATTTCACGGCGCAATTTGAAGAGTCCAATTTGAAGAAACCCGATCAGTAAATATGGGAATGCCTAGTCGCTGGCCTGTGGCCGAGTTTCTTCGGAGTGCATGGGTCTTGCGGGATAACGTCACGGCGATGAGGGGATCGCCGGCCGAGTTGCTCCGTGGGGACTGGCACTGGGGGAACCGGGCCATTGGACACGGAGGCGATTTGGCGAGAAGCTGGACGGAGACGACCAGGTCCATTTGCCGGGAACCTGTCAAGCCTGGTTGGCGTGTCAAGTGGCCCGCAACCCTGGAGCCGACGGGGACCAGCATGGGCCTGGCACTACGGACTATTGAATCTCTAGATTGCCGCAGATTGAGATCAGCTAGGACCCGATCGACCAAGGCAGCGAGGACGGCATGGGGCCAATAGCCTCGGGGAAATGTCCTTTGCAATACCTACGGATACTGGCCTAGAACAAATGGCCTAGCAGCAGGGTTTGTCGGCCAAAGCGTAGGGAAAGGAAACATGAGGCCATCTGAGTGATTGCGGGCGGTGTCCAGTGGCCTTCCATCTCTGGATGCGGACACTCTCAGACCTCGTTACGCGAAGCGTTTGCTCCTAGCGGGTGGCTTGGACTCCGGGGCAGGGATCGACCAACGAGGCCGCGGGTAGTCTAGGGACTCGGGCCTGGGGCAGTCGAGTGGCTGTTTGGGGGGAAAAGTGAATCTGCGCCTTTTCTCACTCGGCACGCAGAGTAGAGTGAGACAGTGGCTTGCAAGCCAGCTTACGGCGTTAGAGTGTTGTAGGACGGTGGCTGGGCTGGAGGGTTTGAGCGTTGGGGCGAGGGGCGATGTCGATGGCATCATGGGCGAGAGGAGAGAGAACGAGTTGGTTGGTTGGTTGGTTGGTTGGTAGTGATGCCATCCAAGACACCGAGAATGCAGCAGCACAGACAGCACATGGGAGGTGGAAAGGCTCAGCGGTCCACGTCCCGTTCCGCGTGCTGACTCTGTTCGTTCCCCCCTGATTCACTCGAGCTCCCGCCGTCCTGTCCCCATCCCATCCGCGTCAAGTGACAGAGCGTGCCTCGTTCGCGACCGCATCGTCATCGCGGGCCTAACAGTCCGCACCGCCGATGTTAGCTCCGGCTCCTGCGCAGCCTAGTCCCAGGCCTGAGGCCCCCCCCCCAATAATGCGTCAACCCCGCTTGGGAAGAGGAACAGAGACACACCGTCCGTGGGCGCGAGGCGTTGATGATGGTGGCATTACGTCGATGGAGTCTGGGAAACAGGCCAGAACGGGCGGTTTGCTCTTTGACCTGGGAGGAGAGGATGGGCTGTTCTTTTTATCATTCGAGTTTTTGACAGTAGTGTCTGAGCGGTTTTGCCCACGTTCCCTCTCGCGGCTACGGGAGCGTGGTTTTTGGTTGCTGGGGGCTGCGTGTCTCGCAAGAACACCCTCCGGTCTGCTCTGCAAGCAAGGGAAAAGACACAGGACCAAAAGACAGTAATCACCTGCACGAGGCAAGCACGCTAGACTAGAGGTGACAGAGCGTGCATCTGGAGGCGTTGGCCACGGAGAGAAAAAGAAAGCACACACAAACGAGGGGGGAAACGGGAGCGCCTGAGAAGATTGTGGCTGGGCTGGCTGCACAGAGTTTGGCACATTGTCCAAGCAGACGCGTCTGGACGATCACTCAGTAAATTTATCTGGCCCTCCCTCCCTCGCACAACCTGAGCTTGGCTGGCTTGTCGTTGGTGGGAACTCGACCGTGTCGATCCCTGCGGAATGTCTCGATGTCTCACATCTAGCCCGCCAGATGTTTCCGCCCTTGCAGCACGGCATCCACAAAAAAAAAAAAGAAACAAGGGAAATAATGAAAATGAGGACAGCGTGCGAGTGAACCACCCGCCCACGCGGACTAGCTAAGGTACGTGTGAGTGGCGATCCGCATTTTGGGGCCTGGAGCTACGGGGCGGAAAGCATGATCTGAAACCCCCAGAGGCGTCTGCTCAAGGTTTTTCCTTTGCCTGCGAGGCGTCAAGCAGTTTGGCGTCAGGCAGGTTTTTTTTATTTTATCTTCCAGTGTATTACATCGTTTTGGACGACTCGGCTCGACATTCCGGGGGCGGCCCCGATGGAGGGTTGACTTGTCAGAAGTCATGACTTTTTTAAAGACAGCCCTACTGCGAAACTAGCCGGGATCACACACAGATCGGCCTGGGGGTGGGACAGGCACACAGCGTTGCACCGAGGGCAGCTCTCCCGCAAGTGAACTAACTGACAGGGGGGGGATGATGCAGCTTGTCCCGGTGTAGCACGAGTAACGCAGGGATGTCGAGTATCAGAGCCGTTGTGTTCTGGCCAGCCTGGTTTCCCTTTTCCTTTTTCCCTTGCCTTGGTCCGCCGCTGTACTATCTACACTAGTTTCCCTTCTCAGTCTCCCTTACAAACCAACATGTTTCATACATAACTCACATGCCCTCGCCGCTATCCCTTACCTCCCTCCTGCTCCTCACCTCCCACTCCCCCCTCAACGGTCGGCACTCTCAAACCACATTCCTTCTCCCACGTTCCTTACGCCAGTTCTCCCTCCTCATCTGTCTCCCTTCCCTCGCCCACGTTGCCTACATAGCTCCCTCGCCCTCTCTCATCCCTTCCCCCGTTCCCCTTCAGAGCCTACCTCTCGTTCCCCGTCTGTTTCCCCAACAACAACATGGCCGAGTCTGGATCCGCCGGGCCGCAGCCCCGCCTGGATGGCCTCGGCATCTTCTGGATCACCTTTGCCCTCTCGTGGACCGTCCTGGTCGCGGCCGGAATGGTCTTTCTGTACCGCCGCCGCGAGATGCACATGCTCCGCATCCGGGGCCTCCCGCTGTCGCTCAGCGCCGTCGTCATGCTGCATCTCTACTGGGGCGCCGTCCAGACCGGATACTGCTACTTCCCCATCGCCCCGCCCGTCGTCGAGTTCTGGATCATGAGCATCTGGCTGCCCTTTGGCATCGGCCTGTTCCACGCCTCCAACAGTCGTTTCTTGTACGTCGCGAAGACGCAGAAGGAGCGCTTTGTGATGGAGAAGGCATCCTCTCCTAGGATGAACAGCGCCAAGAGCACCACGCTTCTTGGCCGCTTCAAAGCCCTTGACTATACCCGAAAGATCTTGTTCCTGGTTGGCATCGGTATGGCTTTTCAGGTACGGCCCACCCACACCTCAAGCATTCTTAGGCACAAAACTAACCAGAGCTTCTTAGCTTTTCCTTACTGTATTCATGTTTCTCGTCTCTCGCAAGTTCCACGCTTCGTTCGGCATCCCGGGCACCGAAACCACCGGCACCGAGATGCACCAAAAGTCACAGAAGGGCCGCGGATGGGAGTGGTAAGCTATGCCTCCAGCACCCGTGGATGGAACAATACTCACGCGCCTCCAGGTGGCCGTCTGTCTTCTGGCAGTTCTTCTGGGCGTGGATCATCGCGCCCGTCATTCTCTGGAAGGCCCGAGGAATCCACGACACCCAGGGCTGGAGATTCCAGACCATCGCCTGTTGTCTCGCCAAGTAAGTGAAAACAACACGACCGACGCCTCTTCGTTGTGAGACACCTTGCTGACGAAAGCAGCCTTCACGCTACGCCCATGTGGCTCATTGCCCTCTACGTGCCGGCCATGGCCCCCGTCAACGCCGTCTGGATTCCTCCGCAGTGGTGAGTTTTCCCTCCCGCCCTTGCCCTTGCCCTTGCCCTTGCTCCCTGGTGAACGGCCGCGCTGACACCGTGCAGGATTGCCATCTCCATCATGATGCTCGAGATCTTCACCGTCTTCTTTCCGTGCTGGGAGGTGATGCGCCACCAGAACCTCCGACAAGAGACGCTCGAGTCCATCGCGCAATGGGAGCGCAACAACAAAGGCCTCGGCAAAAGCTCCCGCTCCGTCGCCACCGGCTCCACGACCATGGCCGGCTCCGTCCTCACCGCCTGGAGCAAGGACGGCTCCATCAAGACCACGTCGGGCGAGAGCATCCTCACCATGGGCGCCCTGGAGCACGTCCTGGAGCGCAACCCGGAGCCGCTGCAGAAGTTCTCCGCCCTGCGCGACTTCTCCGGCGAGAACATCGCCTTCCTGCGCAGCGTCGCCGAGTGGAAGTCGTCGCTGCCGCCCGCGGCCCACGGCCCGGAGAAGGCCCAGGACAGCGCCACGCAGGAGCTCGTCCGCGAGCGCTTCAACAGCGCGCTGCGCATCTACACCAACTTCATCAGCTCGCGCGACGCCGAGTTCCAGGTCAACCTCTCCTCGCAGGACCTGAAGAAGCTCGAGGCCGTCTTCGAGGACCCGGCCCGCGTGCTGTACGGCGACAAGCGCGAGGTCGACCCGGCGACTCCCTTCGAGATGTTCCGCACGCCCGCCGCCACGGCCGATTGCTCCGCGTCGTCGCACGGTTCTGAGACGGGCATCATCCCTCAGCCCGCGACCGAGCTGGATCACATCGGCGACAGGGCGCTGTACTGGGGCGCCATCCCTGAATCCTTCGACGAGACCGTCTTCAACGACTCTGAGGCGAGCATCAAGTACCTCGTCTTGACTAATACGTGGCCGAAGTTCGTCAAGGACAGGCGGTTGTCTCTCGATTCAGATGACACGCTTGAGTCGGGCAGTAGTGTTTGACCAGCAGCTGCTTGGGTGCCGTTTGATCTAGGAGTTGGGGGTGGCTTGGGAGGAAATATTCAGATTAAATGTATAATGTAATTGCTGACTATACTATTTGGTCGCTTGTTAGCCATGATATCCACAGAATAATACATTCGCTTTGTTCACTTCACTCGATCAATTTTGTACTTGGTAGCTCAATATGTTGACTAAAATCAGCCTTGAAAGACCGAAACTCGTTTCCTAGCCCCACTATATGGTCGTTGTCAACGAGGCCTGTGGGTGTCTCTCTTGACGTGCAAGTGTAGACACCAGACGCTGGGTTTATCACTACCACGGGAGCTTACATAAAAGGCAAACAATGCCAGATAGACAAAGTTTACTACTGTTCTTCTAGTAGTCCGGCCCTCAGAGTTTTATCGTTTGTCCGACAGGCATACCAACAAAGTAAGTATCAAAACTCGAGTTCTGGCTGAAGGTTTATCCCATTGACTGCCCCCTTGTCTTCCTCAGCTCTAGGCTAGTCATCTCGCCTGTCATTACTGTTTGAAAAGTCCCTCTTCTACAGCCTTGATCTGAAGAGCGAGCAGACGCGAATAGCTCCGACAAAGAGCCAAATTACCGCCCATAAACCAGAACCGTGGATGGCCACTCGATCGCCACATCTATCAGAGTTAGCAATGCACTTCCAAACATGTATCAAGACCTACCGATCTGATCTCCCCTTCTTCGTCAAGATCCCAGATGTCACCAACCCGATCAGCAACCTTGTCACCCAACACCTTCCTCGCTGCAGATCGCATGCCATCGTATCCAGTTGCAAGCACGACAATGTCGGCCTCTAGCTTAGACCCATCAGCCAGCACGAGGCCGTCGGGGGCGAAGTTCTTGATCCCGCCTGGACTCGCGCGGACTTTGACCTTGCCGTCGATGATGAGCTGGCTGCATCCGACGTCGATGTAGTAGCCACCGCCGCGAGTGATGTACTTGCGAAAGATGCCGCTCTTGTCGGGGCCCGAGTCGAGCAAGAATCCTGCTTTGGTCAAGCCGTCCAGCGACTCTTTGTCCACGGCACTCACCCTCTCCGTCTCATGCACCTTCAGGGCGAATTGGATGGGGACGGGAAGGCTCTGGGAGTAGACGTCTGCGTCTTCGATGGGCGGACAGTCCTCCCCATACATGCCAGCGTGTTGGAGAGGCACGCCTTTGTCAACGGATATGACGTACGTGCCGCCTCTCTGGAGCATGGTCACTCGCGCGGCGCCGTTCTCGTAGAAGTTCTGGCAAATGTCGTGGCTGCTGTTGCCTGACCCGACAACTACCACGTTCTTCTGACCAAGGTTCTTGAAGTGTGAAGCGTCCTGATGCTGGCTCCCGTGGTAGACGACGCCCTTGAAGTGTTCTGTGCCTGGGAATGCTGGGATGATAGGATCGCCAGATTGTCCCGTGGCAAACACAACGTGGCGAGGTCTGAGTGTTCGCTCTGAGCCGTCTCCCCGACGAACAGTGACGCTCCAGACATTATTATCTTCGTCATACTCGGCGTTTTGCACAGTAGTCTCGGTCCATACATTGAGCTCCATGACATTGGCATACATCTCGAGCCAGTCTGCCAGCTTATCCTTTGGGACATACATGGGCCAGTCGGGAGGGAAAGGGAGGAAGGGCAGATGGCAGTATTGGATTGGATCATGGGTCATCAGGGTCTAAACGATCTTAGCATTGTGCGAGAGTAGAGGATTTGGGGAGCTAACGCGATAACGCTTCCGCCAGTTGTCGCCGACTCGTGCGTTTTTGTCAACAATGAGAGTCGATAGTCCAACATGGCGAAGACGAGCGGCAATTTCGATACCAGCTTGGCCTATAATCTGTCAGGAACCCAGGCAGGCAGTCGGGCTTTGCGATACTCACCAGCGCCAATGACGAAAACAGCAGGATCGTCGTCTAAGAATTCCTTTTGTCTCTCTCTCCTCTCACCCCATGTTCCACCCCGAGGATCAACATAGCCATGCGGCCGTCTCCTGCCCGACTGCTCCTCAAAGCCCGCGAGCTCTTGCAGCGTGAAGTTGACGAGGTATCCCTTCCAGACGCTGTTTTCATCTGCGGTCAGACGGAGCATGCCCTTGCCGCTGCCAACCGACGTCTCAAAGTCAAACATGGATTCCACCCAGTGGACGTTTGGAGACGGGGTTTTGAACACGGGCTGAAATGCTCCATGATCGCGTTGCCGGACGGTAAGGAGACGCGCGGTGCCTTCGTGTTCCTTGATGTATGCGGCAAGCTTGTCTGATCCCTGGATCGTTCGAAAGTTCCATGAAAAGCAGAGAAAGTCCCGAATCCAGGCATCGTCTCGGAAAAGAGATGCGACGTCTTTTGCTGTGCCGCTTTGTAGCACTTGTCGGAAGCTCCCAATCCATTGGGCTACGATGTCGCGTGCGTGCTCTGCGGACTTGGCTTCGGCTTCTATGAAGCGAGGAAGGGTGATGATGTGCTCGTGGCCAGACATGGTGGGAAACAGAGAAGGAGATGACACAATGCAGGTTCAGAGGTGCTGGATGGCTTCGCTTTAAAGCTGCAGATGCAAGCTCAGAGGACGATGTTCCATTACCGAGCGAGAGACATCTGCCTTCAACGTGACGAGGAGGCGATTTCTGGGTCAATTCTCCCCCTCAGCGATGACACGGATTCGTGCATGAGTTCCAGCATGAGATCGGCGTCAAAACCATCGTGGGGGTGTTTTGTCGGGGTAATGTCTACCGAGACTCAGATGTCGATTTGTAAGCTTCGCGGATTGAGGCACCACGACGGTGAAACTCTGCAGGTAATGGCAAACGCAGTTTGCCCATTTAACACGCAAAATAAAGTCGTATCTGATATAGTTCCTAGATCGACCACAACCGTCTCTTGGGCGTCATCACATCCAACTCCCGCATCGGGGCTGGAAAGTGGTCAACCCATTTCAACACGAGTTCTCTCATCACCATCTGGAATGCAAAGTCAGCGCCCACGAGGCCCAGCCGGAACCTCTCTATGGACAATTACAGTGGCTCGTGTCCATCGTGGTGCCTTGTGCCAAGCCGCTAACTACACTCAGAGCTCGTCGTACCCACCAAACGGCCTCAGCCCCTTCAGCTGAACTGACCCTGGTCTGCCAGACATGATAAATATTGTCGGTCCTGTCCTTTGTTCCTATCCAGTCTGTTTTCTTGGAATTTGAGTCAATAAACGGTTAATCTACAAGCACTCGCGTTGAGTACGCAGTCCGGCCTTCGAGATGGCGCAAATGCGTGCAATGCAAGAGCATCAGCAATATTCGCTCCGAAATACCCAAATGACTACCCCCGTCAATGCCTCGTCAACGGGCAAGTTGTGGTCCAAGTCGATCCTGCGGCTCTTGTCCACCCTCTTCAGCAGCGCAATCATTGGTGTTTCGGTATTTTATTACAAGCATTGGACCGTGGGCGCAATCGTCATGATGGGTCCGCCAGTACGTCAACCACCTTAACTTGCCCTATCCCTTACTGAGCCTTGATTTGCAGGCCGGCGTTGCCATCCTTTGGGACTTCGTGGATGCCATCTGCTTTTGCGTACGGCGCACTCACGACGGCGTGCCCGTTGGCGCTTGCATCCTTGTCGATCTGATTCTGTTCCTCGGCTTCGCGGCCATGTCGAGTGTTCTCGCTTTCACCGTCTCGAAACTCAGTGACTCCGGGTTCTACTTTGCCTTTTTTCAAGACGGAGTAGGCGCCGAGTATCTTTACATCGCCTTCATCTTTGGTTTCCTGGCAGCGTATGTCACGCAGTCTTCCACGCTGTAGAGCCCAGCTAACCGCGTGTTTACTTAGGATCGTGCATCTGGTGATAGTGGTCATGGCCTGCTACGAGAGCAAACGCCGGCCGTCCACTTCCACTAGGCCGCACATTGTCTATGTTGAAGTCAATCCTGACGGCTCTGTTGTTCCCATAGGCCAGCAGCCACAGATGGGGTTCTCGCGAGAAGAACCGCCACCAAGCTATAGCTTGCCAACCGAGCAAGGCTCGCCACATCGATTTCATGATCAGATAGAAGCCTCAGAGCTACCCGCAACGTCTGCAGTACAATTAGAAAAGAAAGGATAGGCCGTATTTCAAGCAAAAATAGATTCCGATATGCTCCATTTTCGTCTCTGTGTTACTCATGTAAGATTTTCAAGCTGAGTTTGATCTTTCGTGCGTTGAATAATAGTGAAAATCTACACGAATCCGACGTGTTCCCTGTCCTTCAACTGCTTCTATATCATCCCATATTATCAATCACCTCCTCCGCCTCAGCCTCCCCCGTCTCCCCCACCATCGCCTCCTCCACCATCGCTACTGAAAAACGCAAAGCCAAACCACGTGCCTCCATGAGAGGACCCATGCCCGTGACCTGTCCCATACTTTCTTTTTCTAGGTCTTCGTCGTCTGAAACTTGAAGCGTCCGTGGTGACATGGTTTGTGTTGAAATCGCGGACATCGAATTGGTGTTTCTTCCGGCGTTGAAATGGAAGGCACATGGTCGCGAGATGAGGCGATCGCGAGATTCGCGACCAGTGCTTGAGATCAGGTAGCGGCCCTTATTTAGAAAAAGTCGATAGATGCAACGTCGACGACCCTTAAGGGTCGATGTGCCTTATCAGAAGATTGGTTGTGTTGACTACAAGAATGCAAATATAAGCTGAATGGTCATTGCCAGCAGACTTTTTCCATTTTCTGAAGTTGGGCCATTCTGCCTCGAGATGCAGCCAAGAAGTGCCAAGCAGCTAGTCGCCTTGTGGGCCAGCAAGGCAGATTCCTCGACCTCAGCCGCACGTGGGGCATGTCGATCCCATCTGCATTCTCCATGCGATAGATAAGATGGCGAATTCGACAAAATAGCTAATCACTAGTAGAGATAATTCTTGGACAGCAACTAGTGCACCTGAGGAAATTGTCGATCTCCTCGGTTAGAACCCATTCGCTGTTGATGCCGGGGACTATGAGACCGTCTGAATAGGAAACATAGTCACTACATACTCAAGCCCAAAGAAATATAACTCAAGCTAACACATCCCTTTAGTACATCAACGTCATGAAGAATGCCGAGCCTTTTGTAAATAAATCGGTGTGGTCGGTCAATTGCTCCACTGCATACATCGCCCGTCGGGAATATTTGTCCGTTTCTTTCCATCGATATCTTCAGCCTCCTGTCGGATTCACATCGCCCGTTGAAATATCCACCGTCTCTTGCGGCTTTGATCTGGCCACGCCATTAAAGAGAGGGAAAAAACAACTGATGTCACATAAGGTTTTAGTTTACGGGTCGTCGGGACAGACTTTTTCCACGATAGAGTTGCATAGGGCTATACTCACTCATATGCCCACCTCAGCCCCTTCATTTCGACCCTCGGGCTATTGGGTCTCACCTACAGACCTCCGAGTGGCGTCCTCAAAGGGAAGTCGATGTCGTTGGTGACGTAAGGCCTATGGTCTAACCTTGGGTCGCTTGGGTCGGCTATCAGATCAGCCCGTGATTGCGTGTTCAGATCCGAATATGGACGTTCCGCTTAGTTAAGGCTTTGTTTGAAATGTTTATATAAGAGAACTACAACTAACGGTGTTTTCGAGAATAGTCCTCAGCAATTGACCACTTCCTTCTTAACCAAGGCCTCTTCAACCGCACCTTGCTCGGCATCGACCTGATCTCCTCGTCCGTGACGGCGAGTGTCATGTGCAACGCAACCTCCGGCATGGGCAGCACCACCACTTACACGTACTGCAATGCCACCGTCGCCTACACGCACACCGGCAAGGGCGGCGAGGTTGTCCTCAAATACGCGTTTCCCAGCCCGTCGTCCTTCAAGAGCCGCTTCTACGTCGCCGGCGAAAGGACTTCTCGCTGTCCAGCGACGCCACGGACGGTCTTGGGTATGGCGCCGTGGGTGGTGCCACGGATGCCGGCTATGACGCCTTCAGCAACAGCTACGACGAGGTGGTCCTCTACAGCAACAGATCCATCAACTGGGACGCCACGCACATGTTCGGATACCAGGCCCTCGGCGAGATGACGCTGGTCACCAAGGCCCTGACCAAGTCCTTCTACGGCACATCCAGCGACGCCAAGATCTACACGTACTACGAGGGATGCTCCGACGGCGGCCGCGAGGGCGTGAACCAGGTGCTGCACTGGGGCGAGCAGTACGACGGCGTCATCTCCCGCGCTCCCGCCTTCCGCTTCGCTCAGCAGCAGGTCCTCCACATCTTCTCGTCCATGGTCGAGGACACGCTGGGCTATTACCCGCCGCCGTACGAGCTGGACAAGATGGTCAACGCCATCATCGCCGCGTACACCGACGACATCGTGTCCCACACCGACCTGTGCAAACAACACTTCCCGACCTCACGCCCTTCCAGGCGTTGGGCGGCAAGCTGCTGCACTACCACGGCGAGTCCGACTCGAGTATCCCGGCGGCCTCGTCGGAGCGCTACTGGCAGTCGGTGCGCTCCGTCATGTACGGCGATATGTCGCAGGAGAAGAGCCTCGCGGCGCTGGAAGACTGGTACCCGGCGCGGGCCACTGCGGCACAAACTCGCTGCAGCCCGGGCCGTACCCCCTGAACAACATGGACATCATGATCGACTGGGTCGAGAACGGCGTGAAGCCAAGCCGCCTCAACGCGACGGTCTCGTCAAGCACCAACGCAAGCGAGACAGATGCTGTGCCAGTGGCCGACTCGTCTTCTCTGGCATGGCAACGGCAGCTCGTTCGACTGTGTCAACGACAAGGCCTCGGTGAGAGCTGGACGTACAAACTCCGGCCTTCAAGCTCCCCGTCTACTAGACGCACTTTTGACTTATTTTCTGGAATATTCAAAATTTTGTTTTATTCCATGCTGCTCTTTTATAGAATTCTAGTATCTCTCCATGTACTCATAAGCCACCCCGATAGCAGCAACTTGTCTTACATAAAGCCTTGGGGCTATAATTTATCGTGGACCATTTTTCTGGTGATATTTGCTCACTCTGCACATCCACTACTTATTCCTTATCAGCTACCGTGACAGTAATCTTGTACATCCACGTGCCTCGGATCAACTGCACATTACATTCTGCTGAGACCTCAGTAGTGGATAGCTCCAGTTCAGGACCAGTGGTGAGCGGTTCGGTGACTAGCCTCTCGAGCAGTTCACCTATGGATTTACCCAGAGGCATCAAGCTCAGCTGGCTCGTCCGTTCCTTGGGCTTCAGCTTGACAAGGATACAGAACAAGTCCCCACAGGAGGGGATTCTGAAAACAACCGCGGCAGTAATGCCGTCGGGCGATGCACCCGTCAGGTTCATTGTCATGGTCCGCGTCAGAGCACTGTGGTGCCAAGAAATCTGCGGATACGTATGGATAGGCTGGACGGTGGCCTCTGGGCCGTAGTGAAGCCAACACGTAGTAGCCGACTCCTCGTCTCTCGGTACTTTGTTCCTCTTCACCAAGTACACCTTCTGCGGCTTGAACCCGGAAATCCGGCTTGCAAAGCTGATGGGTTTAGAACGGGTTCGGCTGTACTGGTCACTACGGATAGGGCTCTTGACAAGATGGATCCCAATGGCCGATGCGACATCGCCCTGAGTAGAGCACGAAAGCATCCCGAGCGTCTGGCCAGGGTCAATCTGTAGCTTCATCAGCGGCAGGCTGATCTGGATGCCCTTGTTGGTAACGACGGGCGGATCTCCTCCACTCGGATGGGGCTCGATTTTGCCAGCATCTTTGAAAAAGGAGGGATGGGTGGCCAGGATGCCGATGGTGTGGGCGGACTCTGGCACGGCGGAAGAGTCCCATGAAAATATCGAGTGGTCGTCGTATTCTTTGAGGATTTCCTCTTGCAGCCGAATAAAGGCCTTCTCACCCTCGCCGTAGAGCATCGTCATGCTTATGTCGAAAATGCCGAGGAGGCAGTAGGCCATGTCCTCGGGCCTCGTCGTTTGTCTCTCGGAAGCCCATGACATTCTTTGAGCAACGCTTGCTAATGAAAAGTCACCGTCCAGCAGTGCTTTCTCGTCGATTCCCGTCCTTAGTAACAACCCCGAAGCGAGATCTCCTTTATTGCCCAAGTGGTTCCAATCGCCGTCAAAGAACTCGACTGTGCGTGGCGCCAGCAGTTCCTGCAGCGTCCAGCCTCGAGTAAACCACCGCGAAGCGTCGAAATCGTTGCTCACCGCAGCGGAGTCTTGACGGCCTTGCAGAAGCCAATGATCTTGGTCCATCCTGGCAGGTCGCCCGGGCCACCATTGTCCAGATCCTGCAGTGTAACTTCTCCTTTGCCCCATGTATGTGATAGGATGACGTAGGGAGGGATGTCGCCGAGAAATATCTCCAGCTTCAAGGAGTGGAGGTTCAAGGGGTGTATGTTGGCGCGTGGCCGTGGATTGAGCTGTGAGATGGTGACTTGGCATCGTCCTCGTTCGGGAGTAAACCAATGAGTCACGTGGTGGATTGTAGTGTGTGTAGGGTAGCTAGTGTCGTCCTGGCATAAATGGCTTCGCTGGATTAAGTCTGAATGGGCGGCAGTTAATTGAGATTCGAGATCTAGTAAGAGATGTTAGGAGAATGTATCAACATAGTTTTACTAATGGGTGATTAATTAAAAGCGCGGTAGCTTAGTTTACTGGAATAAAGTCGAAGAGAAGCAAGCGTGAGTGAATTAAAAGTGTTAAGCTTTCAATTATTATAGAGTAGCATGTGGTGATATCTTCGTGTGAACCCAATGTCACCTTCCCTAATCTCCATCCATCATTAGCAATTCAAATCCTTCAATCCCATCTACATCTACATCTTTTTTATCTCCTCTTCAAACTTGGCCCAGGTCGCGGGCAGAAGAACGCCAGTCATCCAGCAGCCGTCGTCGTGGTCCTTGCCCAGCAGCACAACCACATTCCTCACGACAGCGGTCGTCCGCATCGACTGCGCGTGATGAAACACAATCGTCCCCGGCGCATTCGTCCTCGTCGGACCCGTCTCGCCCGCGCGCACAACCGCCGCAGCAAAGTCAGCCGTCTTGAAGATGCCGGCGCGCGTCCAGTTGGTGAAGGGAATCAGCAGCGCGTCCGACTCGCCGCACACCATCGACGGGTCGCTGCCGGCCTTGGACTCGCCCTGGAGCTCGCGCAGGAAGGCTAGGATTTGGCCCTCGGTCGCCTGCTCCATCAGGTGCCGGCGGTTCTCCAGCGCGCTGGGTCCCAGAGGCCCCGTTGCGACGTCGGGCGACAGGAACGTGAAGGCGGCCACGGCCATGTTCTGCACGAAGACGCCCGGAGCTTGGATAAGTGATGGCAGGCGGAAGCGAGCGTTGACGACGTGCAGCAGCGTCACGGGCCGAGGCTGCGGCAGCGCGGACGCGATACAGCGCGTTGCCCACGCCGTCAGCACGTCGCCATCGCTGACGAAGGGCTTCCCGCCGCCGTCCGCCGCGACCATGTCGTCCTCGGCCTGGCGTCGCAGCCCGGCCACGACGCTCCTGGGCAAGTAGACGGAGCGCGTCTCGACGACCTGGTTCCAGAGCAAGTCCCAGGCGAACCGCAGCCCAAACACCAGCATCGCCCAGCCCTTCAGCCGCAGCCGGCCCATCTTGAACTCCTCCTTCTCGGCGGACGCGTCCACGGCGGCGCACACGGCGTCCTCGCGCGCGCCGAGCATGGGCGGCACGTCGGCTTCGCGGCCGGCCACCACCAGCGCCCAGGCGTGCAGCAGCGCCTGCTGGCCCATGACGTCCATCAGCGTGTGCGGCCACGAGAGGGCCACGAGCGTCGCGTCGTGGAAGGACGTGATGTGCAGCGACAGCTGCGGCGTGTCGCTGTAGACGAAGTCCTCGAGCGTCTCGGGCGCGCCTTCACGAGCCGCGAAGGCCCGGAAGTCGGCGGGGCCGGCTTGGATGGACGCCGTCTCGGTAGCCTTGGGGAGCGTCTTGGCCAGCGGGTGGTCTTCGATGCCCATGGCTAGGGCCTGGTGCGAGTAGGTGACGGCGGGACGCTCCGCCGTGAAGGGCCGTGGCACGTAGATCTCCAGCTCTCCATTGTCCTGGCGGGCGTGAGCTAGTCGGTTCAGAGCAAACGACCATCAAGTGAAGAAGGGCGAACCTTTAATCTCAGCCGGCCGCCGACCTTTCGCCAGTCTCCAATGTCCAGCAGCCTCGACAGCGAGGCGTGTAGCTTATCCGCGTCCAGCACGTCGTTGAAGCGCAGCGTCCAGGTAACAACGATGCCCCGGAGCGATCCCGTGTCGTCTAGCATGTGCACGGGGTACACGTCGTCCGTCTCCACCGGCGGCGGCGACGTCCTCGCTGGGGCCGTTCCGAATACGCGTTTCAAGGCGTCCATGATGACACGCTGCGAGATCTGGGTGGGTTGTGGGTTCTTGGTCGCTGCAAATCCGATCACGTCCGAGCCATGGATATTTTCTCATCACCTTTCTAGATTGCATTGCTTGCAAAGGTTGTATGAATGATTATCCGGACTGCGTACGCAGGGGTCATTTCAGAAATAGGGGTTCGCTCATTGTAGCATAGTGTCTCACAGTCACAGTATATGACCGCCCAGAGCAGCGAATTGAACAAACAGCGGAGAATCCAGCATCAACTCGCATGGACGCCATCATCAATCCTTTATTTCTGATAATGTTATCGCATGATTGGCGCCTGCATTCGTCGCTTACTTCTTCAGGTATTTTGCCAGCGACTTGTTTATGGCAACTTGCTGCTCCTCATAGAGCCTCGCCCTCTCCGACTCCCATCCGCCGTCTTTCAGTAGATTCTCGCCTGGCCCATTGCAAACTGGTCAGCAGTGCCTGCTAGTCCTTCCAGCATTTTATCTACAAATTCAACGACCGGCATGCCGATTTCGCCTCCATTGACCAGGTCTGGTTGATGGGTCTCATCGTGCAGCTCGGTCTGCACCGCGGGTGGGAACACCTCCACGATGCGCACATGGCCCTGCCCGGCCTGGACAAGCTGGCTCCGGACGTTCATGATAAACGAGTGGAGCGCAGCCTTGGATGCATTGTAGTTGGGCGTCCGGACCATGGACGGGATGAGACCCAGGGTCGCGCTGACATAGACGAGATGGGCGCGCGCCTGAGACTTGAGATGTGGCAGGAACGCGGCAGTAAGATAGACGGCCGACGTGTAATTGGTGGTCAGCTCGGCGCCAAGACTGGACAGATCTAAGGACTCTGGCCGGGAGAAATCAAAGCCCCTTTGGATGCCCGAGTTGATGACGACGCAGTCCAGGTCTGGATTGGCCCGCGCGACGGACTCGGCAAGGGCGCTGATGCCGTCCAGGCGGGTGACATCGAAGCGAAGGGCGCTGATGCTGTCGGCGCCGTGAGCCTCGACTAGCGCGTCCAGGCGGTCTTGTCGACGACCGACGGCGACGACCTTGGTGCCGGTCGAGACGAGCTTTGAAGCAAGGGTGGCGCCAATGCCGGACGTGGCACCGAGGACGAGGGCTTTGCGGTAGAGCGGGGCCATGGCGGCTGGAACAAGAGACGGCGTTTCACGAGTAAATTTAGAGAATGGAGGCAATATGTGCGGCGGTTATGAGTCGTGCCGTGTCGTTTCGTGGTGGACGGACGGATACAAAAAACCCCGAGAGCGTACGCACGCAGGCTTGACCGGACGGGATGCCGAGGTTCGTGAGCGGGAGACCGAGACGAAAGGTGAAGGGCTCCGGCGGGGGGGTTTCGGGCTTCTTTGTTTCTACGAATAGTGTCGGCGGGGTCGCAGGAGAGTCCGTCGGATCAGCTGACGAGGGGAGAGTGCGGTGAGATGAGAGGTGAGAGGTGAGGTGAGAGGTGAGGTGAGAGGTGAGGCCGAGCAACTCTGAGCTTGTGAGGTGAGGGAGCGAGAGTGAGGGCCTGAGATCAGCTGACAAATGATTCCAGTCCGCCCTGCAATAGACTGTGCCACAGACTAGACTACGAAGCATTCCTGTGCCACATGGCCGCCAAGCCCTCAAGCCACCTGCCTACCTCGTACAGATAGATTGTAGATTGCAATCAGCTTGGGTTTAAGCTTCAAAACAGACAATCTCAGATCGGGGCGTTCGTCGCCGAGACAGAAAGACAACCCCCGGTATGCGAGCACCAAGCGCTCTTCGTGCTGGGATGTCCCAAAACTTAAGGCTTACTGGCGGTCGGTCATGAGACGAGGCTGCGAGGGAAAACTTGGCGGTCGTCTGGTTCGGGACGCGCCAAGAGGGCGTGGACACCTGCGTTAGCGGCACCTTTGGGCGAGCCCGTTGTTAGCGGATCCTCACAGGGCGAACAGGACCGCTTTTCCTTTCCTTTTGATTGCAGGGAACCTCAACGGTCGGATGCAGGGCCCTTGTTCTTGGCGCATGCTTCCAGGCCCCGTTGGCTGGATTCCTTGGCGCCCAGGCGGAAGTTGAGGTGAGGGTTGGTTTTGCCGTCGAGCAGCCCCAAGCGAATGTTTTAACCGTCGGGACCAGAGTAGCAAAGACAGAATAGAACACAAATATCTTTTTTTGATCTGTTCGAGTTTCGGCTTTGGGCGTCCCCTTTTAAACTAGCAAGCGACGAAACAGACCACGTCTCTACCTCACGTCGAGAAGAACGGGACCAAGTATGGCCTTTTTCTCTCTCTCTCTCTCTCTCTTTCTACTCCGTCTGCAATGGCAAGGCCAGAAAGAACCAAATGTGAAATTGTAATTAAAATGCTTACTCGCTCTTACGACCCAGCAACGCCTCGTGCGGACGTCGGATCACACGGCGGGGCGCAGTAGGACAGCCTGTTTTGCTGTCCGTGGGCGTGCGCTGACTCCTCGGGCTTGTTCTGTTCTCACCGCGCTGGCGGCTTCGACGAAAAAGAAAAAAAAAAGGCGGACAAGAACATCCATCAAACACCCACCCCCCGGAACAAGCTTAAAAAAAAGAGTACGGGTTTGACTTGGCGCAGCTTGCAACGCCTCCAGCGGCGGAGAGTCGCAGCGGCGGTCCCAGTGAGCAAACGCCCTGGGACGCGGTAGCAGTAAGTAGGGTTTCCAAACCTTTTCCAAACAACCCTGACGACCCCGGCTCGACCCTGACACGACCCTGACATGACACCGTCCCGTCCTCAAGTCTGCTGCAGAACCTCCCAAGCAGGGATCCTTAGACGTCCCCCGCATTTGCCGTACCATGGCCGTTTTTTTTTCGTCTCCAGGAGAAGCACTCCTGCTCGCAAGCGCGGCCTGGACTGGACTCTCCAGTAGCTAGACAGTCTGCTAGCCCCCTACCCAGCTCGGCTCTGGTGAGGCGCCGTCTGACACCCACTCTCTTCCCCGGCAAGCCGGGCGACGACGACGACAACGACAACGACCTCGACAGGGGCCGAGCGGGAGGATTGCTCCAGCGGTGCGTCTTTTACCAGGTACTCCGGATGAGTGAGATGCAACCCTCCCCTCCCCTCCTGGAATCCTTGAGCCAGCACTCCTCCCCCATCCGGTTGTTACTTAAACCCGCGGGACGGCCTCTTACACCCTCGCTTTTTCTTGGCTCTCGATCTCTTCATCTTTCTGCTTCTGCTTCAATCTCATCTCGCAAGACGTTTTGTTTCTACTTACACCTCGACGGTTCTCTCTTCTTTCCCCTCTTCCCTTCTCCATCCATCCCTGTCCGCCATGGCTCCCAGCACCGTAGCATTCGGCCTCCTGGCCGTCTTCGCCTCCCGCGCCCTGGCGTCGTGTGCGTACGGAACGCATCTGCATCCTCGGGCTGAGGCCGGCGAGTTCGAGGCCCCGAAGTTCGGCTACATCGGACCCCTGGTATGTTCCAACAACACCACTTTTGTCGTCTTTTGCGCGCATGGGAACTAACGTTCGCTGCGATAGGGCCCCACCAACTGGCAAGCCCTCGACGAGGCCAACGTCCTCTGCGCCACCGGCAACAACCAATCCCCCATCGATATGGTCTCGTCGGCCTTCACCGTCGTGCCCGGGTCCGAGCTGGGCATCGCCATCCCCGACCTGGAGGCGGGCGCCGAGTTCGAGAACCTCGGCACCAACGTCGAGGTCATTGCCGAGGGCGGAAGCATCACCGTCGGAGACGTCGACTTCACCCTGCAGCAGTTCCACTTCCACCTCCCCAGCGAGCACCTCGACAACGGCACCAGCATGGCCATGGAGATGCACATGGTCTGGCAGAGCGCGGACGAGCAGATCGCCGTCATCGGAGTCTACATCGATCTCGACGACGGAGCCGCTGCCGCTGCCGCCGAGAGCAGGGGCGGAAGCCGCAAGCCACGAAGCATTGCTGCCAGGGAAGTCAAGTCCCTCAACAACACCAAGTCCTCCAACATCAAGGCCGCGACCTCCTCCACCCTGCTCGAGACCGTTCTTGGATCTGTGGATCAGATCCCGACCCCCGGAGACGTCGTCACTACCCAGCCCCTGGTCATGTCCGAGTTGGTGAAGACCCTGGCTGCCGGTTCCTTCCAATCGTGAGTCTCTTGGCCCGACTGGGATTATTTGTACGCGGTTTCACTGACTCTTTCTTCAGATACAGCGGTTCCTTGACAACTCCCCCTTGCAGCGAAGGTGTCCACTGGTTCGTGTCCACCCAGTCGCTGTCCATCCAGACGTCGACCTTCCTCAAGGCCCGCTCCGTCCTCGGCTTCAACTCGAGATTTCCTCAGAACGCTCCTGGCGCGGCCAACATCCTCTCTATGGCGTCCTCGGCCCTGGATGACTGATGTCTTGGCATTTGTACACTATTTCGCATGTTTGTAGCACCAGATCTGTCATACAGGGGGGGCGGCTAGTTCTGCATTTATTTTCCGAAGCGTTGTATTAGAACTATAGATATTTTCTGTATCCTCACTAGTTTCCCCACCTTTATAAATTCTACAAAGCCGTTAAAGAGCTGGCTCTTACTTCCAGACGTTGTCCCGAGTGTGTGTCGTGGTTGATGCATGGACGAACTGCCCAGACGGCAACGCACATGGCTAGCCTTCAGCGTAACCGATTCAGGGAATTCACAACGACGATCTGTGTGACCACGCTTGCGATTTCCCCATCTGTGAAAAACCGTTGAATGCTCCCCGCATCTGTCAAACGCTTGGCCGACAGAAGAGCATCTCCACTTGCACAGCCCGTTGCCAGGGTGCGGGGAGGGACCTGGCGAGAACTCCATACTTTTCATTAAACTTAATATGCTGGTGAGCACAAATGGTCTCATTAATCGCATCACCTCCACGGAAACCCCTCGTTAATTACTGCGCGACAGCGGGGTAAGAGGACCCTGCAGATGGGTGACAAACCGAGATCCATAGGAGTGCTTGGCAGAGAGGATGGCTGGGCTTTTGGCATATATACGGTGATGACAGTTGCGAAGACGCCTGCTGGTTACTGAACGAGAGTGAAGGTCCGAAGCCGTCTACCGGGATTTCATCGGATCGCTCATAGAGTTCAAGACATTGAGGCCCCTTTCTTCTCCATAGTACCTGTACTCAGATCGGACTCAAAAAGGTTCCGGCAGGTCGGTAGGTTTGCACGTGGACGATCCAAAGGGAACGAGTCGCCTCTTACGAGACTAGTCTAGTCGTATGTGGATAGCTGTCGGGCGTCGGGCCTCCCTCTCGACATCCTTGCTAATTCATGCCTATAACTGGGATGGTGCTTGCTGAAGGATGTTGAAGGTTTGGCTGTTATCGTCTCTAGCGCCTAGGTCTTATCGCATTCCTTGGCGATGGCTATGTCGCCCTTTGTCGACATCCCGGGACTCTATGCAATAAGCTTGCTTGGCAGAGGCTTCGTGCTTATACCTCGCTGGCATGCCTTGCAACTAGCCGCGAGTACGAATATATAGAATTTGACCTAAGATACCCTTGCTATTTCCGGTCAACGACAGCCAAGCATTTGACCGTGATGACGAATATGTCGAAATAACTCGAAAACCATAATGACCTATAGTTTCTTGGTGAGGTTTTTTCTTCCTCATTATTAGTCTTGGCGCACGCAAAATAATCACTTGCATTGAGGCACCGCAACCGCATCTCCACCGCAGCACGACGAGGCTGTGTAAGAAGTTGAGGGTTTGGAGATCAAACAATGAAAGCGATCTAGCCAAGATCAGATCCCTACGGATGTAAGCGACCAAAATTCCACGTCATCTTGCGAGGGCCTTTTGCGAAGCAAAGAACGATGAGTGTCCGCCTGAGGCAAGATCGAGCGTGATTCAATCAACCAGTCAATGTAGGATGTAAGCTCTAAATTAGCGAGCCAGTCAGAGAGGCTTACAAAACCGTAAACTTGGAGTCTAACATATTCAAAAGCGAGTTCGGATTCTCGGATTCTCGCAAAGTCCGCTTCCAAACTTTGGAAGTATCCCAGCCAGACCTTACCAGCCCTGTTGGCAAGCTGGGACTTATTAGCCCTATTGAACACCCCAATGAGCCCCAATGGGCTCGGTCCTGATCTCACTAGATTTGCGCCCTCTCCGCGAGCCTGCTGACCCTGTCGGTGACCCCTAACAAAGCATCGTGGCCTCCGTGACGGCATGAGAAGGAGAACGGACGCGGCCCTATTGTGGGAAATATTCGCAAATGAGGCGAACCCTTAGCCTCGAGCGTCCTAAACGTCCTGCTTTTTAACCGAACCTCGAAGCCAGGGTTCAAACTTAAACAAAGTACGAAGTCGAAAGTGTCAATCTCAAATGCCTTCCCCTGTCCGCGTCTTCTTGAGGATGCCCCATCCAGACGACGTACGTATCACGTCCAGTCCCGAAAACCCTTCCCTGGCAGCATGTGGCGGTATGTATTGAATAGCTTGTATATTGTGTGTCTCTGCGTTACAGCCCGAAATGTGGGTCTATCGGAATTCTGCCTAAGGTGACCGCCTTCTGCATCGGGCAGCATTCGGCGAACGTTCGGCCAACTTACGTGACCACCCCCTAATTCCGCTCTGTACATGTTCCAATTTAACAACATGTCTAATGGTAACATAGATAACCTAGGTAATCAGCTTATTCGAATCTGACCCAGGTTTCTAAGCCAAGGTGGGACCCTTCTTGTACCGAACGACGCGTCGGGCGTCCATGACCGTTACAGGACGGTACCATCCATCCTTGCACCAGTACCTCCGTTCTCGATCCGGTCTCGAACGCGACTTTTTTGTTAAGATATAGGACACCTTGAGGGTGAGATTTACAAGACATGTCACGGAACGGGCTAGAGTCTTCATACCGTGCTCACCGTAAGCGCTCCAAGGGTCCATTGAGAGGTAGTTCCCCATCTCACCATACAGCATGATGACATCGATATGTCGAGTCGGCCGAGTTCGTCTGGCACGGCATGAGACGCCTGGAGCGAATCCAGGTCTCCAGTTCGATCACATACTTCTTTGCTCAGGCAGCCTTGGATCGATTCATAGCCAATGGCTTAGTTCGCTCGGTCAGGTTGTTTCAGTACATGCGGAGCAATTGTTCCTCCTGACGGGACTTTGGTACTAGTTACATACCATTGTGAAGGATCCCGGCTGAAACTTCCTTACGATGCCGGTAGTTGAGTCGAATATTCGCATTAATCGTTTGTCTCTAAGAGCGACTCCTGCGGATCGTTGTTCGACACCCTGACATGCTGCGGCTCAAATCACATATAAGCTGCTCTTCCAGTCACTTAATTGACTCTTGCCTTGCCCCCCATTTTCCACACCTTCAAGCAAACAAAAAAAAAAACCTTAACTACCCTTCAACGCACAATTCTTGCCCACCATGTCTAATATGTCTGCGACTGACGAGTTCACCGCCACCGGTTTCTCGGTGTGCGGTTATGAGAAGATCGAGTATGACTTTAAGTTTCTCGACGGCGTCTCCAATATTGCCAATCCTCAACTTGCTCAGTGTTATTGTTCTTGGAGACGGGCTCTGGCAGTTATGGACTTGAACCCTCAACCTCTACGGTGCTAACATACGGTGGTACTTTAATCACTATAGTATCACTCTTAAGATCCAAGACCACGATTGGCAAGAAGGCCAAGAGCATGGAGACGTTGGTCTCTATTATTGATTCTATGACTGAGTTTGGCATCTACCGAAAAGAGCCTGTGCTTGTTGTTAGCGGCGGTTAGTAACTGATGCTACTGGGTACGTCCCCATATACAAATGCATATAGTTCGGCTCTCTAACCATACTTGAATAGCTTTGCCTATGCTGCCTATCGCCGCAACACCAACTACATCCCGCATTCCCACAACTGTCATCAGCCTTTTTGATGCTTCAGAATCAATCAAGATTGCCGTCAGCTACGGTCGCTATAAGAACCGTCTTGGAGCTTAATATGCTCTATCTCATACTCTCCTCGACTTTAACTTCCTCCGCAGTCTGCTAACGGCACAAATTCGGAATGAATTTGCCGAGCTTATCAAGATTTCTTCATGCGCTCACCGCCCTATCTATAATTTGCTTGAAAAGTACTGTGAGTAGTTGATTGACACTGCTTTTAGCCACTCCGATGTTGCTTCTAAGGAGACCAAGGAGGTTGCCGATAAGGTTTGCCAAGCTGGCATCTATGATATGTTGAAGCTAGAGACACCCCATCTCCATGAAATTACACTGGACTGTATGATTTCCTACTGACATACGTGAGTGCTATACTAACTAATCTAAGAGTATGTCGCTAACTCAATGTTATAGATGGCCTCCTCTACACAAGCTCGTGCCAGAGATACCTCTTCGACATGGTCACGCCATCTCGATTGATATGGCCTACTCTGCTACTCTTGCTCAATTGCGGAGACTCTTGTCGTCAGAGAGACACAAGCGTCTACTCAACCTCTTTTCTCGAGCTGGCCTCTCTATGAACCAATCTCAGCTTGATGGGCCTCTGCTAGAACGTGCCACAGCTGCTATTCTCGAAACACGAGACGGCAATCTTCGCGTTGCAGTCCCCATTAACCCTGTGGATGATTGTGTCCTCCTCAACGATGTGGACCACAAGGAAATGTGTACCGCACTTGAGGAGCACAAGAAGATCATGAAGACCTATCCTCGTCGCGGTGAAGGCATTGAGGCTTATGTGGACGCTAGTGACACTGGCTACACAGTAACGGTGTTCCTGTTGAAAATAGTGCGGCTAATGGTCTGCCTATGAACGGTGTTGAGAATAGCTACCACCATGTCTCCGGCCCCGAGGATGTGGACGGTCTGCAGAGTGGCGGTGAGGGCATGAACAATAACTATGTCCTCAACGGCCGCGCGAATGGCTACAAGGATGGAGTAGGAAAGCTCAGCAGTGGACTGAAGGGTAAGGTGAATGGTCTAGAGAAGACCATCTTCAGCACAGTTGCAGTTGATAGTCTGCGAGGATCTTGAACACATAATGTGTCGTTACATGTTTCCTTTGTCAATTGTAGGTTTTTGGGCTTGATCTCATGAGCCTCAAAGCAGATTGAGAACCATTGGCTCTACGCTAAGTTACCCATGCTGACATAAATTGCTAGCCATAAACGCAAGCATGTTACTTTGGACCGGCATAAATCATGCACTCGCACATCATCCTGCTCAAGAGCACTCGAGTTGTTTTGACATCTAAGCCGTATTAAACCACTATATCTTTATTCGCCCTACTCTAGACTCAACCTTCACTAAGGGATGTACAGGAACATGGTGCATAATTAGCCTACTTTCATGGAGCATATTGGCTCATATAGATACCCGTCTTATAAACTCTTTACCTTCATTCCCCTGGATCCCGCTGAGCCGCTACCTCCTGCCTCATCCCTCCTCTGGCCCCGCAGGACTAACTCTAGATTAACCTTGCTACCATGTGTATGCAGATGCTCCGGTGATAGTACTCTCCCCCGAGCCTCTAAAACACACTGGTGTATTACCTCTGCCTCTGCATGTCTTCTCTGTGAATGCAGAACCACGTCGAGACTGTTCATACTGCCGAGCGCATGTGGATGCTCTGAACCAAGTGCCCTCTTCCAAGTCTCCAAAACCCGCCGGTGCATCATCTCTGCCTCCTCATACATTCCGTGGTATAGGAGAACTAACCCAAGATTTTTCATACTGCATAGATGGTCTTGGCCAAGTACACTCTCAGGGGCTTAGAAAATCTTCTCTAGTTGCTGGCTGCTCTTGGGTAATCATCTCCGCGTAAGGCTCTAATATTTGGCACGCATCCCAATTCTCGTACTCCCGGGATGGATACTCCTCCGATATAGCACGTAGAAACTCCATCCTCCATCGTTGTACATCGTCAAACAAAAAAGGCACGCCTGTGTGCAGACCTGGATAAAGTCATGTACCACAAAGACATTCTTCTCGACCGTTACTGCACCAAGGGAGTACGCAAGAAGTACTTGAAGGTCATGATCAATATCGTCGTCGTCTTGGCCATTCTTCTCCCGTTTGTTTCGATGTGCACGCACCACGGACGCTGGAATATTCTGAGAATAGAAGAAACTCATGAATAAGAGCAGGTCCGCAGCCGACGAACATTCGCGGCGGATGTGGTTAAAGGCGATTTGGCAGGTTGCGGTGATTGGGATGGAGGCGGCCGCTTGCGAGATGGCGAGAGGCATGCAACGAAGAGCGCCTACTGATTTGGAAGCCTCCTCATCATCCAGGTCATCTTCAAGCTTCGCCTGCAGGAGTCAGTAAGCTTCATTTGATGTCATAGGTGGTTTCATGAGGATGTTCGTTTCACTCCCTACCAGTCGTTGTCCGACGTTTACGCTTCGCGAGGTGATGACGATTGTCCGGTTCCGGCTCTGCGGCAGGGGGGAGAAGAGTGGATTCTGTGCCGAAAAGAAAACGTTGAGCTCATCGGCGCTGTCAAGGATCATGTGCCATGGTCCGTTATCTTCGACCCGTAACCACTCGCTTACGAGTTGCAGCACATCAACCTTGGGATCGTCTCGCCCAGGCAGGTCAGCCGATTAGCAATAGTACGATAACTTGACTCAAATCGTCCGCGGGTGCTGCCATCAACCCAGAACACACACTTGTCAGGGAGCTGTTCCCGGACTTGGCACGCAATACTGGGTGGCAAGCTGTGATTTCCTGTGATGTTGAGCCACAGACGAGATGTCCACGCCGTGCACACTCACCCGATACCCCCCACACCCACGAGCGCGGTGCGGTGAGCAGGACGGGCGCAACCCTCATGCATCAATGTCAGAATATCCGGGCGGCCGATAAGGTCGGGGTCGGAAAGAAAAGGCACTGTCGTGAAGTGCTTTTGGGATTAGACTCGGTGTCGCCAAGACATGTTGGGAGGCTCATGGAAGTCGAAGGTGTCTAATCCACCGCGGGATGCTTCGGAGGGGTTGACAGCGCGATTGCTGGCAGTACTGATATGAAACTGAGGAGAGGCGTTTCGGGAAGTTTTAAAAACTGGTGTTTCTTATCATACCAGGAATCACTGTTGGCCAAACTTGATACTTATGGTGACATATCTTCATTAGGCTACTCCGAGCTGAGGACCCTCAGTCCTAGCAGTGATCTATCCTAGTCTCGTTTCCAAACCACATTTGTCATCCAGAATATCTCATTCCTCGTCCGTCTTCGATGGATCGTTGATTACAGCAGCTCGAGCATCCGAGTACAAAGGCTTGATGCCTGTCCAGTGTTGGAACTATAGATCAGTCAGAAATACAGGGTCACATCAGGCCATGTCGCCGGGGGGGCGGCCCTCCCAGCCCGCATTACATCAAGACTTACTTGGAACCATCCTTGAGCTACCAGCACCTCAATACCCGGTACGGTTCGCCATCCTGCCCCCTGCGCCACTTCCATTAGGCGAGTTTGATGTGGTCGATATGCCATATCTAGAAATACGTGGGTGTTCTTATCCTTCTCGGGAAGCGACTCGCGGAATATGGGTTTCATGACCCCCCATATCGCTTCATCTATGGGTTTATCTGCGGGAATGGTACTTATTATAACGCGCGGTTTTGGATGTTCCCGGACAGACCCTAAAGCTCGAAGGCCATACGCAGGCGGGAAGGCTTGAATCAATGTCCGAATCGAAGCTTCGTTGCGGCCGCAGATTGAGATAGGCGAGAAGCGTAATGAGTGCAATGCATAAATCGCGGCGCGTGCGGTTCCGCCCGAGCCGACAACAACGGCGCTGCCGCCAGAGCCCGTATCTTTCAACCGGCTTACACCCGCCTTTCCAAGTGAGAACACGATGCCCTTCCAGTCCGTGTTCTCTCCGAGCAGCCGTCGCTCCGGCTTGCTGATTGACGGGATGGGGATGATCGTGTTGACTGCGCCAATCACCCTCGCCGCTTGTGAGACCTCATCCAGCGGTGGTAGAGATTCGACTTTCAGTGGAATGGTCACAGAGGCACCTCCAAAGCTGGAGGATTGAATTGTTTCTAACAGATCCTGTACCTGGTCTGTTTCGAACAGGACATATTCATGTGGGAGGTTGTACTGCTGGAACAGCGCATTGTGCAAGGCTGGAGAAAAGGACCCCTGTATTGGCTTTCCAAAGAGGAAAAAACGTTTTGGCTCGATCATGCCGCTCAATGCCTGAGCCTGCAAAATCTCGACGACTGACAGTTGGCCTGGTGCTGCATTCCTCGGTAACTTCGGGTGAGACACAGGTGTCAAGAAGCGATTCATAATTCGACTGAGCCTTCCCTTGTGCCCCATATTGATTGCGATGGTGGGAATCTGACAAGCTTCGAGAACCTTGACTTTGAATTGGGCGAGATCAATGTTGTTGCCCTCGGTCCGGGCGAAGCCGACAAGTTTGACGATGTTTCCGTGTTCTATCGCCCTCTCCAAGTATGGCATCCAGGACCCGTCTTTCCAGGATAAAACACCATTCGCATCGTGATGAGAGGCAATGAGCGTTGTGGCCGCGTGTTTGGCATTCATGCTCACCACCCGGTGGATGATTTCATCGGGCATGGTGACCTCCAAGTCTAGGAATTCCACACCTAGCTCTAGGCCAACCCGATATAGTCGTAGAGCTTCTTCATGCTTCCCATCCACGAAGTTTCCGCCCTGACTTTGGGTTCTCAGCGTATAGATAAGCGGGAGGCTGGTGTAGGATCGTAAAAGAGATACCTGATCGCGAATGAACTCAGAGTCGAAGCTCTTGAGGAGATCAACTCTGATCTCAACCGCGTCGGTACCGACCGTGATATCACCCAACAAGTCTACCGATTCGTATAAATCCGGAAACGTCAACGAGACAAAAAAGCTCTGATTCTTTGCTCTCATATCGTCCAGATGAGAGCTTCGGCCAGTAATAACACGCAGGAATCGAGCAAGCTCAGATGGACATTCAACCAGTCCTGTTTCGAAGTTCCCTTCCATCTGGCGACCAAGATAGTGAAAATTGCTACATTCCTCAAACCACTGTCTGCGGTGGTTGTAAACCTCCAAGATATTGTTGGAAAACGCCGGCCGAGTCTGATCTCTCATGAGGTACTCGACTATATGTTCAGTGTCTCGCTGGACCCATATCACGTAGCCACCTCGCTCAGAGTGTTGTATGAGGAGTCGTCGAGCTTCGAGGGTTTCAACAATTCCTCCACCGCAAGCGAAGACATAACCGTCGGCGTGGTTCCTCATTGAATCTCTCAGAAGCTGAAGTTCTGCTTCTCTGAAACCACTCCAGCCGAGATCTCCTCTGATCAAGCTGGGGATAGTTTGCCCAAGTCGCTCCTCAAGCTGTGTGTCGAGATCCACAAATGGTCGCTTTAAGACCTCTGCAGCCCATTGACCAAAAGTCGTCTTGCCTGCTCCTCGCATGCCAATAACGAAAATGGTCTTACCCGTGCTGGCCTTATTCTCGAGTCGAGCGTTGCATCCCGTAAGGCTAGGGGTTCGGTCGGCGCCATCCAAGGTGATGCCATGGATCAAGGAGAAGACATCCCACCATCCAGGCCAAGTTTTTCCGACGCAACTACGGTCTAGTATGACAGTGTCGCTGGGTGATATGGTAGAGAGTGCACTAAAGCTCATTGCGATGCGATGGTCGTCATAACAGAAAATGCCGTCGGAGGGTGGCGAGAGATGCCCAGATCGACCCATGATCTCGATCCCATCCTCAAGCTCTGTACACCGTACCCCAAATTTTGCGAGCTGATCTTTCATGGCGCGGATACGGTTGCACTCTTTGACTCGTTGGTTCGCGATCCCTGTGATTCTAGTGGTCCCGGATGCCGCCGCAGCAAGGACAGATGCTGTCAAAAAGGCATCTGTCATGCCACTCATGTCGATATCACCAACAGCCCGCAAAGAACCCGTCGGTGACCCACGGACCGTCGTGGAATGCTCTGTCTGGCAAACCTCGCAGCCCATAGCGGCTAGGACATCTACAGCGAACTTTGCGTCACCTTGTATCGACTTTGAGCCGATTTGAGGTACAACACAAGTAGACGCTGTAATTGCCGCGATAGCCAACGGGTAGGTAGCTGAGCTCGCGTCACTTTCGACGACATACTCAGCTGGATTCTGGTATGTACCGCAGGGAATAAAGTACGTATCATCTTGATCCCTCGCCCTCCCGACGCGAACACCAAATGAACTCATCATGGCGATGGTCATATCGATGTAGGATTGGGATGCAGGTGCACCACCAACGAGTTTGAGGACAGTAGGTTCCCGAGCATATGGAGCAACCAAGAGCAGCGAGGAGACGAATTGTGATGAAACAGTAGCAGCTAGTTCAATAACTCCGCCGGAAATTCCATCACCCGCACGAACTTCAATGGGGAGGCTGTGCTGGTCCTGGAGATAGTCGACATGAACCCCCATAGATTTCAGAGTATCAATCAAGTCTCCGATAGGGCGCTGACTCATCCTTTTGTTCCCAGTGAGAATAGTAGTTGAAGCTTCTGTCGTAGGAGAACAAATGGCAGCAATGGAGGCTAAGAACCGCGTCGCAGTGCCCGCATTACCGAGATAGAGAGGGTCCTTGCAAGCTTTGAGCTTGCCCTGGGTGCCGTTGACCAGCAGGGTGTCGCCGTCATCCTCCCAAGAATATGAAGCATCGGATAGAAACTTCAAAGCTGAGAGCATGTAGCTTGTGTCGTCGGAGTGTAAAAAGTTACGAATACGGCAAGTCCCTTTTCCCAGAGTGGCGAGCAACAATGCTCTATTACATATGCTTTTGGACCCAGGAGGAGTGACGGTCAGAGTTTGACCAGGAAGAAGTGATGGGTTGGAGTTGATGCGAACAGATTGAGATAGCATCAGCCGAATGACGTGGTTATCAACCGTGCTCGCCTGCGACTCGTACGTCTTGCCAATCGCCGAGAGAAGGACAATTTTCTTCTCTGTCCCATGGTTCTTTTTGTCGATGGCCATTTTATCGAGTAAAAAAGCCGACGAATACCCTTTCCCACCCGTGCGTGTTGTTAGCCTCTCATCTTGGAGAGACGTAGGAAGGTTGTACCCGTCAAGGCACTTGGCCAAGCGGGAGACAGCAGAGGGAGATAAGAGACCCAAGTGGCGGGCTATCTCAGCTTCCTTGACCATACCAACTGAAACAGCCTCGCCATGAAGTACAGCTGGGGCTAGAGCAGATTCGATAGCGTGGCCGACAGAGTGACCAAAATTAAGGAGGCTGCGTAGTCCATTTTCTCTTTCATCCAAAGAGATAAAACGAGCCTTGGTGCGAATAGAGTGAAGAATTATTGGTTTCAGGGCCGGGTAGATGGAACGAAAGGATAATCGGGATGAGAGGTGGGAAACTGACGCATCCCGACTTGAAATAGCGGCGCCGATAGTCGGGATGCTATTTTCGATGTCGACAAAGGCAGCCTCATCAGAGATGGCCGCTGTCTTGATAGCCTCGGCCATACCATTGGCAAACTCACGCACAGGTAATGTGCCGAGGAAAGAGAGGTTGACATAGATGCGTTCCGGTTGCCAGAATGCTCCAATTAGGTTTTTCCCCGCAGGCGTATTGATCGCTGTTTTGCCCCCGATGGAAGAGTCGACCATGGCCAACAAGGTTGTGGGTACTTGGATAACTCGGACACCTCGCATGTAAGTAGCGGCGAGATACCCCACCAAGTCCCCAACGACTCCTCCACCCAAGGCAATAAGAACAGTGTCTCGAGTGCAACGTTGAGACAACAACCAGTCTTCTAGTTCAGCTTTGACACGCCGGACTTTAGAAGTTTCTCCGGGATTAATCTTGTATGAGAGTAATCTTGGAATGGCCGAGGTACGAGAAGATGTTGCGGCGAGAAAGGCAGACTCAAAAGCCGGAACATAGAGGGGGAAAACATGGGCATCGGTAACCAAGACATATGTCGACGATTGAAACTGGTCGACCAAGTCCTGGGCGATAAACTCGGGCCACAAATCATCCCCGATAACCACGCTGTCCACCCCCAGGACAGAAACTCGGGTGGGGATAGTCATGTTGTTTCAGGTTGGTAGTGAGTGGTTGGTAGTGAGTGGATGGTTGATGGCATGGAATTAAGATGGTGATAGACGACACTATAAGTTAGCAAGACGCGATCATATCGAGTAATCATTATCAACCGATTCCATCTGCCGTGCCTGGGCATTGATAAGAAATCCCCTCATCGGAAATGTGGCGTCTGCGTCATCCATGCAGCGTAGGCGGGCCGGGCCGCGTCGCGAGTCGGGCCGCGCGAGTTTAAAAGGTGGAGTTTGCAGGGATTATAAGGTTTAACACCTAGATTAAGGAGATAGAGCCGCAGGCTCAGGCGCACTGCGTCAGGGTTCCTTATCTTGATGTATGGCGCTATATCCGTAACTTGTGCGGATACTGATTGATCTTCTGGTTTAACGGGCTGTGGGATTATTATTAACCAATGCATACTACTACTAACTTTTATACTTAGACCTTAATATTTATATAGTTTATTAATATATTATTAGTAAGTATACTATATAACTATTTATCTCTAATAGTAATAAGCTAGTAATAATACTTTTTATTAGGTATATTATTAACATATAAAAGTTAATATATAACTTTAATAATAGAAAGAAAGTATTATATTAATATTTAAAAATATTTATTATATTTTAATTAAGTAAGTATTATACTCTAATAAGTCTTTAGATTTATATTTAATATAAAGAGTTAAAAGCTAGAGTTACTAGCTTATTAAAATCTTACTATTCTAAAGCTATATTTAATTATTAAAGACTTATAATTTTTATAAATATATTTCTTACTTAATTATAAAATTTACTTATTAGTTTATTTATAATAAGAATGTTAATAAAAAGGTTAAAATTATACCTTTTACTTTCTAAGTACTTATTTATTATCTTAAACTATTTTCTTAAATTCTTAAATTAAAAGATTTTTAATTAAGTTTAATAATTATAAACCATTTTACTATTTATATATTAAAACTAAATACTAAGTAATAAATATATAAGCTATAGCTTAATTTTATTATTATTTTAATAAGTAAAGATAAAATATATAATTCTTAGCTTTAATATAATATTATTAAACTTTAAAGCTTATATACTTTAATTTAATATACTAAATAATAAAGTTATTATACTATTAAACTTATTAATTACTCTTAAAACCCATTCTAGCTAATATAAGAAAGGACTCTATTATAGTATCTCTACATTATCTTAAGGTATAGCGGTATAGTCTTGCATAATCCAGTTAGTATCTAAAACATAGCCGCTCTACAGAAGATAAACGAAGATAGTAGAGCATTGGGTTACTCCTCTCCCCCCGAAATTTCGGAAATCTTCCTATCAAGGAGTCAGAATATCGTGTTCCGGAGATAGAACCTTATGGTGCGTCTCAGTCCAGATTTTTACTGTGATACACGAGGAATACTACGAAACATCGTTGACACATGATTATGTGATAGATACGAATGTAAATGTGTCATTTATCATCTGGAAGCAGATTCCCGGAGCACAAAGTATATCAGTGAGTCATTGAGACAGCTGCAGCTCCAAACGTAGAGAAAACAACATCAGAATAGTATCCAGTCTATCTAAGCCGTGGAGGATTTCAGACCTTCCCACAGGAACAAAAATAAGTTAGAGATCTCAGACTTCACTGCCCTCGTCCAATCCATGCAGCCTACTAAGTAAACCACCTGCGGCGCGTCTGCCTTGCTGTGCGAGTACCGCATCCATCAACACCAATGCCACCATCGCCTCTATGACCGGCACTGCTCTAGGGACTAGGCACGGATCGTGCCTTCCCTTAACCGAGAGAACGCCCTCTGAACTACCATCATACGTGGCTGTTTTCTGGGGTTGAGATATTGTTGCTGGCGGCTTGAACGCTACTCGAAAATAGATCGAGGCACCATTCGAGATCCCGCCTTGGATACCTCCAGAAAAGTTTGTCTTCGTGGTCAAAAGTGGCTCGGAGAAGCTGGTGCTGGCTTGGTTGAATCGCGTCGGGTCCGTTGACTGATGCATTGGCGTGGGCATGAATAGGTCATTGTGTGTTGACCCAGACATCTCGCAGCCACCAAAACCTGATCCAAATTCTATGCCTTTCGTTGCAGGGATGCTCAGAATTGCGTGAGCTAGCATTGCTTCAAGCTTGTCAAAGCACGGCTCTCCTAGTCCGGCCGGGACATTGCGCACCACACATGTTATAGTGCCTCCAATGCTATCCCCGTTAGCCTTGTAGTCAGAAATGACTCTTTCCATTCGTGCAGAAGTAGCAGCATCCGGAGAGCGGACTGGCTCAAAACTGTCCACGGTTTCTCGGTTAATGCTGTTGATCAAAGAATGAAATGCTGGATCCTGACTGAAATGTCGATGCTCGGAAGATTGTGGAAACAGGTGGATATCCCCAACTGAACAGACAAAGGCCGTGATCTCTACCCCGAATGCAAGTTTGAGATACTTGTCTGCAATGGCACCAGCTGCCACTCGTCCAATAGTCTCTCTTGCACTACTTCTACCTCCACCACTGCTTGCCTTGATCCCATATTTCTGAAGATAGGTCCAGTCGGCATGGCTCGGTCTCGGATAGGCATCAATTGTCGACCCTTCGTAATCGGTCGGTCTCTGATCGTCGTTCATGACCATCATAGCGACTGGCGTTCCCAGAGTGATCCCGGCTTCGGTGCCAGATTGGATGTATACATGGTCCTTTTCAGAGCGAGAAGTTGTGATGCTGCTCTGCCCAGGTCTTCTTCTTGTTAACTGGGGCTGTATATCGTGCTCCGTAAGGCGTAGACCGGGTGGACAACCATCCACAATGCAGCCAACGGAGCGGCAATGTGACTCCCCGTAGCTTTAGCAACACTGTCAGCTTTAGGATCATTTAATATCGGGGGATAGTACTAGGCACTCCTTACGTTGTCACCTTGAAGTGCGTTCCGAATGTCGACATGATGCGTGGCTTTCTTTTATGCAAGACGTGTAGAAGAGTCAAAGTGGTATTGATTGAGGCCGATTAGCGTAATGAATGGGTTTCGGGAAATGAAATGAGACAGGCGCGAGGTCTTTTAGATAGTGCTGGCGGTATATTGCAGGGCAAGATTTCGTTATCGGGTATTCTGGATTGAGGAGACCGATTGGGAAACATTAGGCACAGCCAACCATCCCTGAAGAACCCACCGCAGTGCATTTAATTTCAGCTAGCATGATTGACGTAATTACAGGGGGGCTATGGTATGTTTCTGCACAGGGTTATCTCGGACAGCGTGGCAAAAGTTTTGTAGACTAATATACATAGTAGACTAATCTAGCATCTTATAAGTATTACTTATGCATAATTACTAATCTTATATTATAAGCTTTTTATTTTCATACTTTTATGCCTTCTTTTGGCGTTTTAATGCTAAAATGGAATGCTTAACTTTTAAGTTTATATTTTTACTTTTTAAATTTCAGGTACTTTATGTAACCATGCTATTCAAGGTGGTGTATTATCTTTTTAGTTTAAGCAATCTTTCTTTGTTCTTAATATCCCTCAAGATAAGAAAAGTGTTGTTAATCCTGGCGGGGTGGGTTAATAAGACAAAAAAGTTCAAGTCACATAGCAGTAGTGTTAGTCATGCTGTTTTTCAGTGTTATGACTAGCCTGTCTTTCTATTCTCAAGCGAGAGGAGCGCGTACGTAGCAGTAATGGATGAGAGAGAAGGCTTATGTGTATCACTTGATAATGCAATGACACGGTCATATGGCAGATGGCACAATTCATCTTTAAACACATTGTAACTTTCTTCCCCTTCCAGCATAATTCCAAACTTTACGCACTAACTAACTCGCCGTTGGTGGTCCTCTTGGTGTGGAAGCCCTAAATAACCTCCCTCCTTTCTCGGGTAGCAGCAGCGAGCATGTCCAGGACAGCCACAGTGCTGTCCCAGTCAATGCAGGCGTCAGTAATGCTCACTCCCTTCTTGAGTGCTCTCGCCCCTTCACTCGGTATCTTCTGGTTGCCTGCATGGATATTGGACTCGATCATGACCCCAATTATAGCCCTCTCTCCTTCTCGGAGCTGTTCGGCGACGGCCTCTGCGACAAAAGGCTGATTGCGATGGTCCTTTTTAGAATTCCCTTGACAGCATCAGAAAAGAAACAAACGTTATTCGAGCTCTATTCTTACCGTGAGAACAGTCAACCATGATCGCTAATTTCTGACCATTCTTGCTCAGAGTTCGAGTGGCGTCCGAGATACTTGCTCGGTCGTAGTTCGTGCAACCCTTTCCACCTCTCAAAACGACAAAGCAGTGATCGTTGCCTCGGGTGTGAGTAATAGCAGCCAGTCCTTGTTTCGTTATACCAATGAAGTGATGTTCGGAGGCGGCAGCACGCATCGCGTCCGTTGCTACTTCGATATCTCCGTTCGTACCGTTCTTGAATCCGAGTGGAAAGGAGAGTCCCGATGCCAACTCGCGATGAAGTTGCGATTCGGTCGTTCGCGCTCCAATCGCCCCAATTGAAACAAAGTCTGCAAGAAACTGGGGGGAGATTGTGTCGAGTATTTCGGTGGCAAGAGGCAGTCCGATCGAGGTCAGATCTCTGAAGAGACTTCTGGAGACTCGCAGGCCTTTGTTGATTTGGAATGACTGATCGATGTCTGGATCATTGACTAGACCTTTCCAGCCAACTGTAGTCCGGGGCTTTTCCAGATATGCACGCATAATGATGCATAGACTATCGCGGTGTCTGTCAGATAGGATCTTCAGTCTTTCGGCGTAGTCCAAGGCGGAGCCTGGGTCATGTATGGAACATGGACCGACGATGACCAAAAGACGGTCGTCAATACCATCAATGATGGCTTCTGCCTCACGACGGCCTCTCAGAACAGTTTCAATACTGGCTTCTGGCATGGGTAGTTCAGAGACCAGATAGTCAGGAGAAAGCAAGGGAGTCTGAGAGATGATGCGAGGCGACTGCGGAGACATGGTTTGCAGAGAAGAGCCTGTAGTAGAGGCAAAGAAAGTGATAGGGTAGTAGAAATGGAGAAGTTTGAGTAGAGACGTGTGAGACAGTTAGAGTTCTCAGAGCAACAGACCAGGCGTTGGGTTATGTATACGGGGAACATCGTTTATATATTACATTCAGTTACGAGTTGTAGAGACTAATTAAGTAGGAGAAAGTAATCTAATATAAAGTTAAAGTTTAGAGGGACTTAGGTAGTATAAGGAAATACTAAATAGAGATAATATATCTTTTTTGCACAGTCTATAGTATCCTTAGTAATAGTTATTTAAGTTAGTAAGAAATATTATATTAAGTTATATTTTATAAAGTTTATTAATTTAAAGTAATTAGAGAAAAGAAAAATTTAATAATAAATCTTTATATTTAATAAGAAATATCTTAAAATATAAAGAAACTTAAATTAAATAAGTAAAAATATTGATTTACTTAAGCAATATTAATTAAAGCTAAAAGAAAACTTATGTAAATAAAAGATAATATATAAGATAGCTCTTAGTAAGATACTATAGATCTTTATAGCCTTAGAGAACTTTATAAATATAAGGGCTAAGTTATAGTAAAGTTATTAAGCAAACTACTCTGGTAGGCTACTCTAAAGGCTTTATATCCCTAGGTAACTAATAGGAGTATAAGGGTATATCGTTATTAGTTTTAGATAGGACTTTTAAAATGCTCCTACATATATTGAACGCTGTTAAGCAGTCACTAGCAAGCTTAATATTCTTCCACTAATCGGGGACGTCAGATTAGAGTTTTTGCGGACCGGCCCGCGTCCCTCCCGCTGCTGGCAGATCGATACCCTGGGCATGCAACGCGCGGGATGAACCCGGTTAGCGCGCGATCACTTGCTTATCTCTACAAATATGCTAGAAACACACGATAGTGTAATCAGATCGATACCCTAGGCATGCAACGCGCAGTATGAGCCCGGTTACATCGATCACGAGCTTATCTCTGCGGATATGCCAGAAACACATGATGGTGTAATCAGATCGATACTTTGGGCATGCAACGCGCGGCATGAATCCGGTTACATCGATCACGAGCTTATCTCTGCGGATATGCCAGGGGCATACGATGGTGTAATCAAAAGGTTCTCGCGGACCGTCCGCGTCCCTTCTGCTGCCGGTAGATCGAATTGACGCCCTAGACATGCAACGCACGGTATGAACCCGGTTACGTCGATCTCGAGCTTATCTCTGCGGATATGCCAGGGGCACACGATGGTGTAATCAACAGGGTTTTCGCGGACCGGCCGCGTCCCTTCCGCTGCCGGTAGATCAAATCGACGCCCTAGGCATGCAACACACGGTATGAATCCGGTTTGCATCGATCACTTGCTTATCTCTGCAGTCATGCCAAAAACACACGATGGTGTAATCAAACGTGCTTCTCGCAACACTGCCTGGAACTCTCATCACATCTATACAGCTTCGGACTGTGACCGAAAGATCCACCGTTGACCATCTCGGTCTCGGGTTCTAGCTAAGTCCGTTTGAGTCTGGAGATAGGGGTATTTCGTGATACCGAGCACCCCCAGAGTCGTATGTAACGGTCTAGCAAAAACAAAGTCTGCGGCTATGCAGCCATCTGGAGCACCGACGGGTCTTCAAGGTGCTCTGATGCAGTCGCCGCCGTATGCAGTACGAAACACATCAAGATAGCAGGTTCATCGTCAGGGACATATTACTGGTCGATATATTACTTACAGGTAATAGACCTTAGCAATAGATAATGGTGTAATCAAACGTGCTTCTCACAATCCAACCTAAAACTCTTATCACATCTATGTAGCTTCGGACTGTGACCGAAAGACCCACCATTGATCATCTCAGTCTTGGGTTCTAGCTAAGTCCGTTTGAGTCTGGAGATAGGGGCGTTCCGTGATACAGAGAACATTCATCTTCAGGTACATGTTACTGGTAGATGTGATACTTGCAGGTGATTGACGTTGATATAGCTGCCAGCCGCGGTGATTCGCCATACATGATGGGAATTATGTCATTCAAGGGAAATTGACAACTTTCTATGCTCTCCCATCTGGCTTATAGCTATAAAGCAGCCCTTCTACGTTTTCTTTTCAGATCCAAGACACTCCCGGATCATCAATCATCAATCATCAATCAGCACTCAGTCACTTTTACCTCTTTTACCTCTGCTACCTCTGCTACCTCTGCTACCTTGCAAGATGTCTGCCTTTGAAACTACTTTCACCCTCCTCCCTGGCCAGTCTGGCCTACTTGAGATAGCCGTCAAGCTTCTCAATGACCATCGGCAGGGCGACTATTACGCTTACGAGCGTGGCGACCTTTGGCATGTTGGCCTTGGTAGCCGTTCATCGCTCTTAGTGAGCCCATCAGGTGCAAAGGCAACAATCAACGACCGAGGGACCAAAAAGACCTTCGACATCCCTGGACCTGTCGCCGATGTTGCAAGGGATTTCCATGGGAAACATTCTGTTCCGAATGGAAAGATATTCGGATACATTGGTTTCAACTACGCCGCTCATTCTCAGGGCCAGGCTTTCAAGCCTGGAAATTGGCCACTACTCAGTCTCCTGGTCCCTCGCATCGAAATCACTCTTGCGCAAGACCATGTCACCATCAAGGGAGATGATGCCAATGAGATCAATGCACTGTGCGATTTGATTCGGGCACCTTTGGAAGCTGGCATTCCTCGTCCGTTCGCAGACGTCAACACGCTGGCTCACGGCGACGAGTATCTGAAGCGTGTTGTCGATGCTCTTTCGGATATAGCAGCTGGCAAGTACGAAAAGGTGATTGCCTCTCGAGCTGTCGAGCTTGCCGACAAGTTCGACGTGCCTGGTACTCTCTTACGTGGGAGGCGCTCCAACACCCCTGCAAGGAGTTTTGCCCTTAGCCACGAAGGATTTGAGGCAACTGGATTCAGCCCAGAACTTGTCATGCTACTGGCCCATGGAAAGGTTACTACTGAGCCTCTGGCTGGAACCCGGTCTCGCGAAGGTTCGGCAGCTGAAGTTGAAAAGCTCCGCAACGATCTGTTGAGCGACCCTAAGGAGATTGTGGAGCACGCCATCTCCGTCCGAGAAGCAATCGAGGAGCTTAACCGTGTCTGCGTGAAAGATACGGTCGCTGTTGAGGACTTTATGTCAGTTCGCCCACGTGGTAGTGTCCAGCACCTTGGATCTCGTGTCGCTGGTTCTCTGGCACCTGGGAAAGATGCTTGGGATGCTTTCAATGTTCTCTTTCCTTCCATCACTGCTTCTGGAATCCCAAAGCAAGCCGCACTCCAGGCCATTCAACGTCTCGAGCCGCAGCCTAGGGAACTGTATTCTGGTGCTGTTTTACTTATTGAAGGAGCCGGCTTCTTTGAGGCGACACTTGTTCTGCGGACGATCTTCCAGGATGATTCTCGCCAATGGCTCCAAGCTGGTGCTGGGGTTATCTCCCAGTCTATTCCGGAGCGGGAGTTGACGGAGACCAGGGAGAAGCTGGCTAGTATTGCCCCGTATGCGGCCAGTGCTTTGGCCTAAATGTTGTCATATACTCTAGGATTATGAATATATCTGATCGGCTTTGAAACTTTTACCAAGTAGTGAACATATTGACGTCGCTTTCAGATCTCCTAAATTTTTTCTTACTAGCGGTCTGCATGGTTTCCTCTAAGTTATGAGGAGCTAGAGAATATAGACATCTCTTGAAAAACAATTGAAGCAATAGGTAACCGGGACTTGTCGGCCAGGTTGAAAGGCATGCGAAAGGCAACCATGAATACGATCAATCCCGGATGTATGCTCTGCTACAATTCGCCTTTCATATGAGTAAAAGGTCATTTGTACGGCCAAGTAAACCCAGGTATTGGCCAAAGAGCATCAAGAGGCGAGAGTTCCCAGGAGCGTGGCAACGCGAGACTTGTATAGAGGGGGCGGGGTAGTGTAGATGAAGACATGCAGAATATATGCAAGCATTAGTTTTCGACCTGCTGGATGTGAACTGTATTCATTTTGCCGAACAGCAAAGCATCAGTTATTACATCAAAACAAGGGGGGGGGGGAAAGAGCAACAACTTGTAACTAAGTGCAGCTAGTGGATAGTCGAAAATTAGGCCAATCTTTCTATTTTCCCAATGGTGTCACCGCCATTTTAGTGACAGTTATTTAATTTGGATTCGGTTGGACGGTGAGTATATGGTCACTCCGCCACATAGCATTGCCGCAACATTCTCTGTTTTGGGGCCCCACAGACTTTCATAACAGCATGAAATGGGCAACATTATAATTGCCTTATATCTTGTTATGGGTGCTATTGAAGGCTATCATACTTGTCGTCGTCTTTTCTGCAATAGGTGTCTTGTTCGTACCGTAAGAGCAACCACTGTCACCATTGAGCAGGATCGGGAAGAACCAGCAATTGCAATGAGTCCACTAAATAACATCGTCGGAATAATTGAAACCGTTTAGAGCAGACAAATTGTACCATGGTGCGCCATTTTCGCTGTCTTTCCCTTCTCGTTCGGCTCTTGTTAAGAGGGCTCGAGGGTGGCGTGAGAACCAGCACGTTAATAGGACGAGCCAGGACTGAGTGGGAATCGGAGTAGTTTGTCGGAGTAGTTTGTCGGAGTAGGTTGGCGGAGCCGTTGCAACTGACAAAAAAGTGGTCTCTTGGATTTGGTGGATGAAGCTTACCGAAATTGAAGTATCGCCGTTTGAGCCGAATATCCATCAATGTATCCAATAGTTTGACATTTGTTTTCTTTACAAGATTCGATGCTTGCATTGTTCCGAGTAGTAAATGTAATCAGGCACTACCAAGGCCGATGCCAAGAGCCATGTACTTGAATGATCTCTCCCTTGACCTGTTCTTTACTCAGATTCCCTTGCGTCAAGATCGTCAACATAAAAACCGAGATGTGAACCTTGGTGTGTATAAAAATTTGAGCTCGGCGTAGTCCTTTCGGAATGTCGGCCTAGTCTGTGGGGCGGTCAAATCTCATGAGCAGATTCAGCGGGTCGACCTCACGAGCTTTGACTCAATATCACCCTCGATCAGCCGGTAAGAAAGCAGGGGCTAATAGAAATATTGAGAAATCCAGACTTTCGTCTTCCTTTGCCTTTCATCTTGGACCTATCACTTATGCTACACCACTCCAGACGTCTTCACATCAATCACGCGACTGCCACCAACAGAGACCGTCTGAATCCGCCAGGGTTCTTGACATCTGCTCGCTCTTAGACAATTATCATTTACGATCAGCTTGCTCCAATTCCTTTTCTGCCGATCTTTCGCCCCGATTGCCATCCATAGCCTTTCAACTTCAGAGCACCATGCATCGAGGGAATACAGCAAGGACAACACATGCTTACAATGTTGCCCCATGGAGCATCAAGGCCTTGGGCTCAAAACTGAAAGCCCAGTACCGGTGTCAAGGCCTAGAAATTGACATCCATCAGCACTACACATCGAAGATCTACACGTCAGGGTCCGCGATTACGGGGGAATTGATCATCACACCGAAACGAAATGTCAAGTTCAACAAGATTCGAGTTTGCCTATCTGGCGACGCGATGGTTCTGCACGAGGATATGAACACCACTTCTTTGGTATCACACAACTTTCTGAATCTTCAGATGCCGGTACCACCCGCCTCTCTACCCTGTTTTGGGATTTTAGAACTAGGCAAACAATACGCAATCCCGTTCGAATTCAGACTCCCGCATCAGCTTCCTTCGACATTCTTTGAACAACAGGGGAAGTCAGAGGTGTTGTCTGGTCACCACTCACATTTACCCCCTTCAGTGGGGATGTGGGAGAGGGACGATATGGCCCCCCACATGACCAAGGTTCAATACGAAGTCAGGGCCTCGGTCTGTCAGGATGCCCCGTCTGGGTCAACGTCTGAAGCGGTGATGGAGGCCCACAAGATCATCATGGTAATCCCTTCGTCTCAGGAGGACCCACCGCTCATTGTTAGCAAACTGGATGTTCTATACAAATTGAAAAATACACTGCCGATCAGGAGAGGTCGATTCTTGAAGCGACTTGGAATGCTCAATGCTACGGCTACTAATGCCACCACAATATATCTCGGAGCTGATGGACGCACGGCGGGCTCGTCCATGGTTCAAGTCGGCCTCATCTACGATCCTTCAGATCCCGAATTCCACCCACCAACAATCAATCACGTATCTGCAAAAGTGGTGTCACATACTTGGTCCTCGGGAAAATCAACCAAAGAATTTCCAAATCTTGGTTCATCGGGCACACCCTTCTCATTTCGGGTTCCAGTCGAGACAAGTTCAATTCACAGCGGTTCATGGATAGAACATGGGTCTCTATTGGAGGACAAGTTTGATGATGAGGCATCGTTACTTCCGTTTTATTCGACAAGCTTAGAGGTTTCCTTGGTGTTACCGATGTCAACTCGGACTTTCATCCCGACTTTTCATTCCCCCAGGATATCACGGGCATATTGTGTCCATTTAAACATCCATGTTGGTGTTCAGAGCTTGGAGTTAAGAGTACCTCTTCAAATAGCCATGCGAGGTACATCTGGAGAGGTGGATCATTATGAGCTTCTTCCGAGCTTTGAGGAAGCATGCCAGAATTAGGCGTTGCACATCATATAGCGAATATCAAATTATGTGATCAAAGAAGTTTCAAACGCCTCTGATCTTCTGTTAATATACTCTCCAATGCATACAGGTGGTGAAATGAATGTATACAAAGACGAGTAAGCCAACCTTAAATCTAACCAAAAGCCGGATGGTGTAACTCGTGTAGCTCCTGCTGTGGTGATTCGTGTCCACGGCTGTGTGCATCCATCTGACGAGGGCTGCAGGATAGCCTCTATTGCCGGCACACGGGGAAATCCGAATAGACGAGAACCAGGTAGGAAACATACTCGTTACCACCTTGGGCCACACTGGCATAACTCACCTCACATAGGTCAGTGGATGGCCTATGGGGATACTAAGGTACCAATTGCTTCCCGTGTTGAATGTATAACTTTCGGCCAGTGCTGAAACTAGTGCACGATACATCATATGGAAACCTGAACCTTCGACCTGTGCTTCTATACCGCAGCCGTATAGCGTGTTGGGTTATCCGTTATTCATCTACAGCCCCTGCAAGCCACATGCTAGGAGGCTTACGGCACCCAAAGTCAATAAGATGTTACCAGCTGTCAATGTAACTCCAGTTTTCCCCCATGTAAAGGAGATTGACCCAGAATACACACCGGAATCAATAACATAAGCGCCCTACCTAAGCCTCAATTAGTCTCTCGATAAAGAAGAGATATATACTAAGGTAATCCTATCCTTAACCTGAAGCCCAGCCCTAGCCTTAGCACTATCCCCCCTAACTAGCCATAACTTACTTCTTTTACTTCTACCAAAGAGTAAGATTGAATAAGGCTTGAAGTTATAACTTAGTAATTAAAAATATAAAGATTGAGGTTTGGTACGGTGTAATTATAACTACGTGTATTGTGAACTAATTACTTAAGCTGGGAAAGGGGGTAGAACAGATGATTTCTATCCCAAAAGGCCTCCCGTTGTGGTGAGAGAATCCAAGAGGGCCGCTCGCAATGGGATAACCTGCAGCTGCCACGATGGAAGGCAGCACAGACTCGCTAGATGCTATGATGACATCTACTCCGGTTTCACCTAGCAGTAACTCCACAGCATCTCGCACGCTTTGACGAAGGTGCCTAAGGCCCTGGCTATACTCATCGTCGGACATGTCGTCCTTCAACCCGTTTTCGAGAATTTCCTGATTTGGGTGGTCTAAGTGGCTTACTTTAGTATATATAATCATTGAAAAAGGAACCAATGAACCCGACTCACCCGGCAGAGGCTCTGTGGAAGCATGTCGCCGATTGAACTCGACGACTTCCGACAGTGTTTTCATGTGGAGGCGAAGACATGTACAAATTACATTTGTTACCAATCAGGCACCCGTACGTGGCAAGGCATTTTGTCAGGCTCTCGGCGCCTTATATCTGCGTCTTCACTCGCCAATTATGCCCCCTTCAGACATCAGCACAACGCACTTCAAATTTAGACTCACTAGAGTCTAATTCCACGTGTCAAGGCGCGTCTGGTCTCTCTGTATCCGCATTGTTCCAAACACGACCACGGCCACGACCGGCTCCAAGATTCAGGGTTTGGCGCCCGCAACACGACAGCAAACAAGCAAGCTCATCCCTCCCCTCCTCTCCAGTCCTTGTTCAACTCTCCTACCACACAACACGTTTCATGTCTCTCTACTTGAACTGGCGCCCAATCACAGAGCCTTGCAAGTGGTCACGGCGACTTATCTCATCTAACCTCAAGCTCCTCAACAGACATTACAACCTATGACGACCCTGCTGTAAGCACGCATGAGCGCACGCGAGGTTAGCCATGGCATACAGCCTGATTCTTAGCCTGGACGATTTCTATCTGTCGCTCACTTTATTGCCAGCGACAGAGATGAAACATCTGCAATATTCAAACGATTTAACCGCTTAGCAGCAAGGAATTTGCTTGTTTTGCAGAGCGAACTAGCAGAGCTAGAAGTAAAGCTTGACGAGTACGACCGCGAGGACGAGGGAAGCAGAGAGGCGTTGCAATCTTTGAGAAACTGGGAAGATTACAAGGCAATAAATGAAGAGAATTCAGAACGGAGGAAGTTGCTGGAAAAGATCAAATCAACGTTGAAGGAATACAGTATGGAACTCGAGCCGATTTCAGAAAAATGTTGACGGCTGTCCAGGAGAAGCCATGTTGTTTGAGCGTACTCTTGCATCAATACCGCCGCCCGACAGGAAGAACTTGAAGGCTTTCCGAATCAACTTCTCCAATGGCAGACCCGAACAGAGCTAAGATTGGCCGATGCTAGGCGGGCATAGCTCTGACCTATACGACGATCCTAATGACCTGGTGGTTTTACATACAGCCGAACCTCCAGACAGGCTGACAATGTTTGCGCAAGATTATTTGGGCTTTCTATTCAAGGTAAGGATGAGCTACACTTAGCTTTTTCGCCGGGATGAGCTTAACCAATATTAGAAAGATGGCAGTCCTGCACGCGGAACCAAGCCGGATTCTTTGGTTGACTATGCGTCGGGCAAGAAGATCTCGGCTTTCGTCTCATATGCAACCACTGTCGTGGCGGCACTACTGCTAGTCGGCGCCATTCTTGTCCTGTATAAGACAAAGTCCGACGACTTGAACCTGGGCTCTGTTCACCACCATCTTTGCAACCAGTGTCGGGTTATTGACCAATGCACGGCGAGCAGAAGTGTTTGGAACTACTGCGGCGTAAGTAATGAGACGACATGAGAGACCAATTTTCTAATTGTTACAAATATGCCGCGGTACTAGTTGTGTTTGTCAGTAGGGATCTTGGGAATTAGAGCGGACGAATCGAGTTGGGAAGGACCTGGCTTGGGGATTGGAGGTAAGATGATCAAATACTTCTTGGATCCGACGTATAGGGTTGGAAAGTGCAGTTTGCTTATCGTATACAGCCTCTATCTTGGACTTGTACCTGACTATCTGACAACCGAGAGGTCTCTTGCTTTACTCCAACCCAAGCTGCATCTTGATTGCAGTGTTTACTCTCTCTTGAACATCTGACACCCACCAATCAGTTACTAACAACTCATTTTATTAAAAATTAAGATTTCGATGTCGTTCCAAGCTAGATCGCGAATAACATCTTGAATCTAGATAGAAGTATCGGCAAGTGCATCAGCAGACACGGTCATAAATGTCCTCAGTCAAGCGACTGGCTCGGCGAAGTGCGGGCGTGGAATGGACTACGACGATTCCGCAAGTGCTTTGGATGACAATAACTAGGACAAGGTACTTAAGGTACGGTGGGGGGGTATCTAATATAAGCCAGAATGACCCATCCAACGAGGATTTGCTCATTGGTTAAAGGACGGGTCATCTTCGCCCAGCCAACCTGTGACAATTACTAATTATGTGCATTATCTCATCTCAATCTGCACTAGTCGCGCCTTAAGTTGACAACCAGTCCGCCTTGGGTTTAGAGGATGTCGAAGGGCGTCGGTTGTAGTATGACTAACTTTGGTTTAGGTCGGATTCTGTAAGCATCTTCACGGCGATACCGGACGAGAGAGCAGGACTCATGGAGAGAATCCAGTGCGTGAAGTAGCAGGCATGGAAGTCGTTGCGTGCTCGGGGCCCATGTGCTTAATACGGGGAAAATTTGTCCGCTTTTTGAACGCCAACCCGGCGTGTTACGGAGTGGATCTCGAGATCACTCCGATTCTGCTGCATCGGAGTTATGGACACGCTTGCCCCTTGCCGATACTCGGTACTGAGTGCTGACCACGTCAACGAAGGGCGTGATGATTCGCAACAAATGGCGCCATCATTAGTCACGTCTAAGCTATCCAACCAGAGTCAACCTTCTTGGTTACCGTACCTACTCCAGTTCGAACAATTAAAGTATCGAGCCTTGAGGTTTACAAGTTGAGTCTTCCTAAAGCATACTCAACTTCCCTCAACAGTGGCCGGTGAGTCGCAGCAAAGCCAGCGTCCACAAAAACATGGATTCATTATTAAAATTTGCCAATTCATGGCGGAACCAGGAGCTCGAAATCGTTCTTCGCCATCACTACAACTCCAAGGTTTACGGAACCGATTCCCAAGTTTCCGGGGACTTGGTCGTCAACACATCGAGGGATGTCCCTTTCGACGGCATCCAAATCGTTTTCGCGGGAAAGTCAAAGGTGTGCAGCCAAGACATAGCAGTCGCCTCTGAAACAACCCATCATTTCCTCGACCTGGAGATGCCTATCCCAACGTCCACCTATCCTGTCCCGAAAGTCTTCACATCCGGAAACACGTTCAGTATCCCTTTCAAATTCATCATCCCAAAACACCTCACCCTGGCTGCTTGCTCCCATGCTGTGGAGTCAGATACTGTGCGCGAACTCCACACGCTCTTGCCACCGACTATGGGAGACTGGGAGAAAGACGACATGTCATTCAAGATGGTCAGTATCGGATACGCGATAAATGCTACCGTACTCAGGAGATCGACGTCTGGAAATCCCACAGTTAGGACTTTGGAGACCAGCAAGGTGGTGAGGCTTCTCACGTCAGGTCCTGAGGATCCACCACTAAGCATCACCAACTTTGATAAATTATACACCCTCGAACAGAGCAAGACGATCTACAAAAGGCTGTCTTCTCAAATTCTTGGACAGATCAAAGCTGTGGCCACGCAGGCTGCGGTGGTTCGTCTCGATTCGGTTGGACGCAGCTTGAATGAATCATCAGTTCAGGTCAGCTTGACCTTTGAGCCATCCGCTATATATGTTATTCCACCTATTATCAGCTCTGCATCTATGAGTGTTAAGGCAAACACATGGTTCAAGACTCAGCCAACCGAAAGGCTACCCAACGTAGGCGATGGGCAGAGGGCCTATTCACAGACTATTCGGCTCCGTACGAGGTTTTCCCACAGCGAGCCATGGACACAGCACGTCGACGTGGGAGGTCATAGCTATTCAGAGGGCATGAGAGCCTCACCCATATTTCACACGACAACATTGCACCTTCCTTTTGACCTCCCTACGTCGGATAAGACGTTCCTACCGACCTTCCATACGTGTCTACTCTCCCGAACTTACAGTGTGAACCTCAGTTTGGGAGTGGGCAATGTGACGGTCGACTTGGTTGTGCCTCTCCAGATTTTCGTTGACACATCAAATGAACCTGCGGCGTCAAATGAGGTGCCATTGGGAGAGGAGGAACTCCCCGACTTTGATGCCGCGACAAACTACGGTTCATAGGTAACTTATATTCCCGATTATGTCCGCATATGTCAGCACTGATCGTCCACTTCAACAGTCCAAATTCTGCTCAGTTACAAAGAATACGAGAGATATGAAGGTTCAAGCAGTCAAGAGGTACGAAAGTATAAGGGATGATATACTCAGTTCGTGGGGATAAAAGGTAAATGATAGGAATGGCATGATGAAAAATATGGCGAAGTTAAGATCAAATCAGACTTCGAGACAACAGCCTGTCATTCACACTAACGAGGGTTCAGTTATTGGTCGTTATGTAAGAATCGAATAGCGGTATAATCTCGTGAAACGAAGTAGAAATCTGCTCTAGACGTTTCTGCACTTGGCAGACCTCTTCTAAGACTCTAATTCTCTTCATCTTTGTGATTCGTCTGTACAGCCAACTGGGTATCCGTCCCAGTGCCGCCCGTGGTTATAAAAACAAGCTAGAAACAATGTTTGAGCTGCAAGTCCCCCATGGTCGCAATGCATTGTCACATGTATCGGGATATCGGATATCTATAGCATCACACCACCAACACACCATCGCCACCGGCCTCGTCACCAGCCTCATCATCTAGGCCTAGCTTTTCCTTGATTTTATCTATAGCTAGTTAAAGCCAAAGACTCCGAAGGATCCGGAGCCTCTCGGCTGTCCGAGGTCATCCGAGGTTATCATTAGTCTCTTTATCTATAAGACTAACCTAAAGACCCTCATTAGATAGGAAGAATATTAAGAGCTTCTCACACATATAATCACATCTATCTACTAGATGTAATAGTTATAAGCCCAGCCGGCTCCTCTAACTAAGTAATTACCTTTATTATCTATCTTTAACCCCTCCTAATATCCTTCCTTCCTTAAAAGAAGGATCTCTTTTTAGCTCCTATAGTAGCCCTTATTTTTACTGTTTTAATAGTATCCCTCTTATCTTCTATTTCTACTGCTATTATAGTAGTTATCTTATTAAAGCCTCCTAGGCTCTCTCTTTCTAGCTATCTAACTAGCTAGCTATCTAATATACTATCTGACTAACTATCTAACTAAGCTATTATCCTAGCTACTTAATAAACTATTAAGCTAGCTAGCTATCCTTCCTTTCTCTTCTAGATAGATTTTTCTATTATCTCTTAAGATCTCTATTAGGTTAGATTAATAGCTTTTACTATAGCTATCTCTATATCTAATAGATCTAATAGATCTAGGAAGCTCTTCCTAGACTACCTTCTAGGATTATAGTAACTAGAAACAATAGATTAGCATTATTTAGAAGTATATAACTACCTTAGATATCTAGGTCTATTTAGACCCTTCTAAGCCCGATAAGCCTATCCTAGCAGTCTCTATAGAGCCTATAGCTAGTATAGTTAAGCTAGGAGTAATAGAGCTAGAGGCCCTAGATTCTAACTAATTTAGAAGACTTAAATTCCTTTATAATTAGTATAAAACTAAGCTTTAGGTCTATCGAAATAAGCAGAAAGCCCTAATATCTATCTAGCTTTATATTATAAAGACTATTAGTAGCTATTATAGCACTATTAAGTCTAAGAATAACCTTACTAAGTAGCTATCCCTTCTAAAGGATATAGTTAAACTAATAAGCTAGAATCTTAAAGATAGGACCTTAGAATGCTTCTAGAGCATCCTAAAGAGCCTAGATAGGACTAAATTAATAGAATAGGTCCTAAACTAGCAGAAGGTCCTAACGGAAGCTAAGAAGATTAGCCTTCCGGATACCTAAGGGATTAGACCTACTTAATATTTCCTTTAAGCTATTAGTACTATTAATCTAGCTTTTTCTAACTTCTAGCTTTAAATAATCGAAAATATCGCTCGTAGCAATAAAAAGGGATAGAAGGCTAAGATCCCTAATAGTATTAAGATTAGTAATATATTCGAAAAATAAACCCTAATTTCATTATTAAGGGCTAGCAAAGGTAGCTTTTCTAGCTTTTAAGAGTCTTCTAAGATATCTAGTAGATCTAGCCCTAGTTCCAAGGCCCCCTCTAGACCTTCTAGACTAAGGCCCATAAGATCGGGCCCCTCTAAGCCGCTCTATATATATGGAAAACAGTATTTCTATATAGAATGCTTCTATCTAATTAGCTAGATTAGACCTTCTGGATAGAAGGCTAGAGAAGATATTAAGACTAAGGTTAATTAGCAGCTTAAAGAGCCTAGGATTAAGGAATAAGTTAATAGGGCTATTAAGAAAGCCTAGAGGAAGGAAGCTAGACCTAATAATAAGCCAGAGGACTCTAAAGATAGGAAAATCAGAGGATCTACTTTTGCTAACGCTAGCTTTCCCCTATTTCAAGGTTAATAGTAATAGCTAGTCTTGTAGCCCGACCTATAGATAGCTCTAGAGATAGCTCAGTAGCCCAATTAGCAGCCAGGACAGTAGCCCAGTCAATAGATAGCTTAGTAGCCCGGTTAGTAGCTAGGATAGTAGCCTAGTTAATAAATAGCTTAGCAGCCCAGTTAGCAGCCGGGATAGTAGCCTAGTTAGTAGCCTAATTAGAGGTTCGGTTATTAGCCTAATTAGAGGTCCGGTCTATAGCCCGGACTAAAGCTAGGTTAATTATTATTCTTAGCTACTATAATCTACCTATTAAAGGATTCCTTTATCCTAGATTCTAGGTTAGATATATATATCTATAATAACCTATTGAGATTCCTAGGATATTAAGCTTTTAGAGAGATTAAAGTTATCTATATAGGAGGCTTCTAGATAGAAATCCTAGGCTATAGTTAAATCTATCTTTAGATTAAGAATAGTCTTTTCCAGCTGCTAAGAATAGCCTATATCCCTACTTTTTATATAAATATTATCTCCCTTAATACCCTAATTACTAAAGGATATAATTAGAACCCTACTTCTAAGGCTATCTATAAAGGAAGGGATACCCTATTCTATACGATATAGCTATATTATTAATAGGTTATTAAATTTAATAAAGTTAGATAGTTAGATTAGCTAGTATTAGTATTTTCCTTATCTAAAATCCCTAAGCTATCTTAGATAGAGGAAGCTAAGCTTTAGTATCTTAGGCTAGGTTATTTAAACGCTATAGCCCTAGAGTACCTTATTAAGTAAATAATAAGGATTAGTATTAAGGGACCTATTAAGATTAGCTATAAAAGCTACTCTCTAGCTAAGGTAGCCTAGCTAGTCTCTTACTAGGGCCCTTAGTCTATAGCTCTAAGGTTATTTTAGTATATTTATATTAATATCTTTAGCCTATCTATTAGCTATAATAGTAAAAAAGTAGCTCTTCTAATTAAAGATTAGTTTATAGGGATTATCTTTATCTATCTATTAGTTAACCTAATATAAAAGGCTCTTCTAGATACTCTTAAGGACTTTAAAAATCACACTTAATAGTAATATAAGCTACCTATCTATATAATCTATAGAGATAATAATAAAGCCTTAAGGTTAGGTTATAAAGACTAGATTAGGGACCTAGGGATTAAAGATAAACTAATAGCTCCTTATATACTTACTTAAAATAACTCTATAGAGCAATCTAAAGGGGTAATAGAGACTAAGGCTAGGGTAATATAGCTAGGAGCTTCCCTTCTAGCTAACCTTTAGCTAAAGATATAGAAAATAGTAGTCTATTTATATAATAGATTGCCCTAATAGTCTAGTAACTAAAAGACCCCTTTTAAATAGCTTTATAATTAGCTAAAAGCCTATAGATAAGATACTAAATATAGCGGAAAAATATAGCCTAATCTAATATATCTTAAGGCCTATAGATATAAAGCTTATCCTTTAACTAAGGAAGCTTTATAAAGTACCTAAAAATAGTCTCTTAAGATATTAGCCTATATAGAAAAGGGCTATCTTATTAAATATAAATCTAGTAATATATATAAGATCTAGATCCCTAGCTAGTCTAAAGTCTAAAGAGTTAGGGATATAACTTTTAATAAAAATATCCTTTATAACCTAAAGGATTATCCTAACTCCCTTTATTAGCTAGAGCTACTATAGCTATAGCTTCCTAATTATTATATACTAAAGTATTATTAGTATTAGAATACTAAAAGTAGAGTAGTAGAAGCACTATAGTCTTAAAGTAATTATACTAATTAGATACTACTAGTATATTACCTTACTTTAGATAACTAAATAGCTAAGCTAAGGCCTAAAGGGCTAAGGACTAAGATAGTAAGAGCTATTATAATAGAATAAAGATAAAAAGAGCTTATATAACTAGAAAGAATAGGAAGGTTAGAGATTAATTTATATTATAGTACTATTATACCTTTCCTACTATACCTTAGTAGTAATCTAGTAGTCTATCTTATCTCTTTATTCCCTACTATAAATACTATTCTTAATAAGTTAATCTCTCTAAACCTATAAGTATAGTAAACTATTAAGGAAGATAACTATTACTAATAACCCTCTTAGTATACTACTTACCTCTTTAAGTTTATAGCTAATAAGTAGTAAAGATCCTATAATATTATAAACCTAAAATAGATAACCTAAGAGTTAGATATTACTATTAAACCTTTCTTTCTACTATAATCTTAACCCTCCCTCTAAACCTATTAATATTCTTATAGAAAAGGTAGAGCTAAACCTTTATATTAAAACTCTATAAACCTTATAATAAATTAGCTATAAGAAATACTACCTTAAGCTAACTACTACTAGGATTACTCCTAACTTTAACCCTAATATTAAGCTATAATCTATAAAGTAAACTTACTATATTTATAATATAAATATATAATAGAGCTCTAATTATAATATTAGTAAGCTTATCTTAAAGACTTCTTATTATAGTAAAAAGTCTTAGACTAAATTAAGGATTTATTTTACTAATCTAAATAGCTAATTTCTTTTATATCCCTTAAGCTTCTATATAGACCTACTAAAGGTCTTACTTACTAATAGCTATCTTAAAGGATTAGTTAAGCTATATTAGACTAGCTTCTTTAATAATAATTAAAAAGGTTAAATTAATAAAATTATATAGAATAATTACCTTACTTAGGTTAAAGGGACTATTAATAATAACCTTACTTAATACCTTAAGATAACTAAAAAGCTAGTATACTACTATATAAAGCTAATCTAAACTATTAGGAACTTTCTTAATTATTATAAAGCCCTTAAAGCTAAGCTCTTAGAATAGCTACCTAAGTCCTATTAAGTCTACTTAGTAATTTATTAACTTATACCTATATTATAAACCTAGGTAATTAGCTATAAGATCCCTTTAACTTAGTAAAAGTTTATTAGCTTAATTATTTAAGTAGAGATTATTCTTAGAAGACTTAACCCTAGCTATAATAATATAAACTTAGTACTTACTTTAAGTATTACCCTAAATACTAACCCTACTAATACCCTAGTAACTCTATAGATACCTAGCTAGCCCTATAGAGGTTCTATTATATACTATAAATATAGAAAAGAGAGTTATATTTTAATAAAATACTTTAAACTTAATTATAAGATATATAAAAGTAATTATTATACTATAAATTAGTATTAAGCTAGCTATAACCCTACTATACTTATAATAGCTCTTAATAATATCTAATTTACTAGTATAAGAACTTAATAAAAGCTTAACTAAACCTTATTCCTATTAATATATTAGACTATTAGAATCTAATTATATATAAAGAGCTAGTAAAAGAGATTAAAAGGAGATACTTTAGCTAATATAGAAGCTAATATAAGCTTTATTTACCCTTACTACTTAACTATTACTAAATAGAAGGATATTAAACTTAGTAAGGTCTAAATTAAAGAAGTTAATAATAAAGTCCTTAAGAACTAAAAAACCCTCTAATAACTAGTAATAGTCTATAATAGTATAAAGAAGGTAAGGATATATAAAGTTTATTTCTATATTACTATAATTTATTAGTATATAGCTATTCTTAGAGACTTTTAGTTTTATAATATATATTAAGGATAGTATTTATAGTAAGGAGTAAAGAAGTAAGATAAACTACTAGATTACTATAAGAGTATAGTAAAAAAGGTATAATAGTATTATAATATAAATTAATCTCTAATCTCTCTATTCTTTCTAATTATATAAGCTCCTTTTATTTTTATTCTATTATAATAGCCCTTACTATTATAGTCCTTAGCTCTCTAGGCCTTAGCTTAGCTATTTAATTATCTAGAGTAAAGTAATATATTAGTAGTATCTAATTAGTATAGTTACTCTAAGACTATAGTACTTCTACTACTCTACTTTTAGTATTCTAGTACTAATAATACTTTAGTATATAATAAAGCCTCCCTATTTATAAAAGCCTATCCCTAGGCCTTTAATCTTCTAGTAAAATAGCTATAAATAAGGTTATAAGTAAATTATTAATAATAAATATATAACCCTTATATTATCCCTAAGGTTTATTATAATTACCTAATTAAGTAGTAAGGTAGTATTAATTTAGCTATAAGTAGTTATAAGGATACTAGGCTTAATATAAACCTATAATATATTTAATCCTAATCTATTAGCTAAGCTTAATTAAGCTTTAAAGGTAAAATACTTAACTATAAGTAGCTCTAAAGGAATTTAGCAATAATATTAATTAGTAAGGTATTTATTCTTAATTTAGTAACTTTGCCTAATTTAGTAGTAAGGTAGAGCTAACCTAGCTATAAGTAGTTATAAATATTTTAGTAATAATATTAATAATTAGAGTATTATTCCTAGGTTCTTAGCTATTACTAAAATAAGTAATAAGATTACTCTAATTAAGCTAAAAGTAAGGGGTATATTTAGTTATAAATAGTAGTATTATATTCTATTACTAAATTAGGCTAGAATAATTATAATATAATAGCTATTAATTAGGTTATTATAAAACTATATTAACTATTATTAGTAATAACTAATTAGCTATAGGTTTATAGGGTATTTAAAGCTTTATCTAGCCCTTAATTTTCTTATTCTTTTCTTTCTTTTTTATTATTATTATTATCTTTATAAGTAACTTTCTAGCCTAGCTTTAAAGGCTAGCTTTACTATAAGATCCTTACTAATAAGCTATAGCCTTTCTCTTTCTTTCTATCTTTCTCTCTCTTTCTTACTATATCTTTATAAGTCTTTTATACTTCTAGTAACTTTCCTAGTTTACTACTAACTTTATATAATCTAGCTATTACTACTATTACCTTAATACTACTACCTACTAATACCCTAGTAAAACTATCTATACTAAGAGTAGAAATATAATTATAAAGGCCCTAACCTCCTATGCTCTTATCTCTAGCTATAAGTTTACTATAACTTTACTAGTAGGCTATCTACTAACTTCTTATTATAGCTACCTTATCTAAGTATACTTAATATATTAAGAATAAGAAACTATATAAGTTAGTAAGTTACTTTATCCTTTACTTACTTATACTTATAATATAGCTAACTTATTATAAATTAGCTTATCTATACTAACTAGCTAGTTTTAGCCTAACTTTTTATAGTACTTATTAGTAATAATCTCCCTAAGACTAAAGCTAAGTATCTTAACCTTATAATAAGTTATTATTAATCCCCTTATACTTTTATTATTAATTTACTAGAGTTTAGGCTATCTAAGCTATCTATATCCCTACTCTCTACCTACTCTACTACCTAAAGTTTAGTAATAAAAATACTTAGGCCTATACTATTACTATTAATATTACTATTATTACTACTTATACTACTAGTAAGATAATAGTATACTTATAGCTTATAGAGCTAACCTAGCTATAAGTATAGCTAGATATTACTAATACCCTCTATAATATTATAGAGACCCTAGGTTATAAGGTTCTTAATATAGCCTTACTATTACTTTATATTAAGCCTAACTTAATCTCTTAAGCTCTTAACCTAGCTAATAATAATAATAAGGAGAAGTAATAGGGGTATTATTAGGGGGCTACTAATAGTATATAGTAGGTTTACTATTTATTTTTTAGAGTTTTAACCTAGTCTAGTATAGTTAAGGGTAGTTAGTATACTCTCTCTTTACCTTTTAAGTATTTTTTTAGAATTAACTTAATTTATATATTAAACCTATTATTTTACTACTTTACTATAAATTTACTACTTATAGTTTATAATAAAGTTCTTATTTATAAAGTCTTTATAGCTAACCTATAAATTCTTAGTATTATTATAGCCTTCTTACTTAATAAGATATTATTAATTACTTTTAGAATCTTTATATATAATAATATATTTAATAATATAGATATTATTAATAATAAAGAGATTATCTTACTATTATATTACTTTTAGTTTATTACTTCTTTATTTCTTTAGGTTTAAGATATAAAAGATATTATATATCTATAATTATAGTAGAAGCTTAAGCTTATAGGTAAGATAATAGTTTCTAATATATTTAGTTATTTAGTAAGGTTCTATATACTTATCTACTAACTTCTTACTAGATTACTAAATCTTAATATTCTTTATAAATAGTAAGACTAAGTTTCCTATATTAAATAATATTAATTCTCTCTTATAGTTATACTAAGTAGCTTAATATTTATAAATACTACTAAGTAACTTCTATATTACTTTATAATACTAGTAAAGTAGAATACTTTATAACTTAGCTAAAGTACTAATAATTAGTAAGAGTTCTTCTATATAGTCTAATCCTTAAGGGGTAAAGCCTTATAAGTATTCTATTAGGCTCTTACTAATAGATAAGTACTTACTTATATTATAAGTATACTAAGCTAGTAGGAGGATATTAATCTAATTAGTTTATTCCTAGTTATAAAAGTACTATATATAATACTTAAGAGTTTAGTTAAGCCTTTCTATTTAACTATCTATTTAAGGGTAGAAGGTAGTACTAAGTAATTACTTAATTACTAGTAGGTTATAGAATATTCTTTAGTACTTAAATATAAAGAAAAAGCTATAATTAGTAATAATCCCTTTAAGTAATTTATAGTCTTAAAAGACTCTTTTAAGAAATAAGATTACTAATCCTTTAGTAGTAAGTTACTTTAAAGTTAGTATAAATAAGGAGTACTTTATAAATTAGTTAATAATAACTAAGATACTATTAAAAGCATAGCTCTTTTCTTATATAATAAGGGGTAAGTTAGTAATAAAGTCTATAGAGATTTCTTCTTAAGGTTAAGTTAGTACTAAGAGTAAAGTAAGATAGCTATAAGGTTAATATAGCTAAGGCTTAGTCTACTAATAGGTTATATAAACCTAAATATATTTCTTTACTTCTTTCTTTATAAAGAGTTAGTAGTACTATACCTATAGCCTTCTAAGACTCTTACTAACTCCCTAGTATTCTATAGTAGAATTATTATATATTAATATTAATAATTCTATATATATACTAAGGGGAATATAGATCTTTTAGCTATAATAAAGTAGGCTATTTATACTAATAGACTATTAGGCTCCTTACTTCTTAGTAGGCTTCTTTACTATAGTCTTATAGTAAACTATCTATAACTTCTTCTAATAAAAAGAATCTACTTCTTAAGTATTTTAAATAACTATAGCTAAGGAAATTTCTATTCCTAGCTTATTAGCTCTTTCGAAGCAAAAGCTTACTAACCTTACTATAAAACTATTACTAGGGCTCTATAAGGTTACTATTATATATACTAATATAAGGCTATAGGTAGAGTTACTTCCTTTAAGAGGATTATCTACCTAAATAGCTAGTATCCTATAGTTAGAGCTTACTTTAGGAACTACCTTACTACTACTAAGCTACCTTCTAGTATTAAAATTAAAGCTAGTATCTAGTATTTTATAGTTAGGGCTTACTTTAGGAGCTACCTTACTATTACTATCCTACCCTTTAGCTTTAAATCTACTAAAAAATAGTAGTAAAGTAGCTATCTAAGCCCTATTTATTACTTCCTTATTAAAGTAGTTAGGCTACCTTAATAGACTATCTACTAGGTTTTTTATTCTAAGTTAATAGATAATCTTAAAGTTAAAGAGATAAAGGTTATTAAGTATAGCTACCTACTTAGATAATAGCTTTAGCTTTATTATAAGGTATTAATAGTTTAAATAGTCTATTAGGACCTTAATCTTAGTATCTATATAAGCTAAATAGTACCTCTAAGTATAGAAAGCTTTCTTAATAGCTAGAAGCTTAGAATTAAGGGTTAAATATTATAATTCTACTCCTATTAGCTTATATAATATATATACTACTAGATACTAGTAGCCTTACTATAGCTATAATAGGACTATACTAATAGTATATCCTAATATATCTATCTTAATCCTTAGGGGTAACTTAAGGTTAAAGTAAGTAAGAATAGATTCTTCTAAGAATACTAGCTTTAGCTACTTAAATATATTAGACTTATAGTAATTTAGCTAGAAGGTTCTTTTATTATTACTATATAGTAAGTCTATAAGGGGGATTATAATTTTACTATAATTCTTAATAAAATATTAATAGAAGCCTATAAATCTTAAAAAGATCTAAATATCCTTTATATAGCTAGGTAGTAGCTACTTTATAATACTCTTAATATATTCTAGTTCTATATAAATTCCTTTAGTACTTACTATAAACCCTAAGAAGTTTATATACTTAAGGTTAAATTTATACTTTTTAGGGTTAATATATAAGCTAGTAGCTTATAGCTAGGTAAGGATATTATAGATATACTATAAGTGCTTACTAGGATCGCTACTATATATTAGGATATTATCTAGATAGATAATATAGATTATATCTATAAGCTCTATAAGGATATTATTAATATATTCTTAGAATATTACTAGGGTATTAACTAATCTAAAGGGTATAACTAAGTATTTAAAGTAATTATAGTAGTAGTAGAAAGCTATCTTCTACTTATCTCCCTTATAAATATATAGCTAGTAATATATATCCTTTAAGTCTAGCTTTATAAAGATCTATACCTTACTAAGCTAATCTAGGATCTTATAGATTAAAGGTAAGAAAGCCTTATCCTTCCTAATAATTTTATTAAGACTATAATAGTTAATATAAAGGTATAGCTTACTTCCTTTCTTAAGGATAAATAGGATTAGGGCTCTAGCTAGGCTAATAGATTATTAAATCTAACCCTTTACTAGTATATTAGTAAGGTAAGCCTAAAGAACTTCTAGCTCCTTTATAGTAAGACTATAAATAGGTCCTTATAGTAATATTTAGCCTTCCTCTATATTAATAGTATATATTTATCCTTTAAGCATTAGGAGATTTACTTTTTCTATCTTAAAGATATCTCTAAATTCTAGGTAGAGCTCTAAGTAAGTATTCGCTAGCTTCTTATTACTAGGTTATAGTAACTTCTCTATAGTTTCTTTTAGTATTATAAAGGTAAGTATATCTAATAGATTACTAGTAATTATAAGGGTAGTAATATATTCTCTAGTAGCCCTATATATCCCTTTCTTCCTTATAATAACCTTAATATTACTTTATAGTATACTATACCTCTAAATCTTTATTTTCTACTTAAGGACTTAAGGTTCTATATTATAAAACTAAAAATCTCTAAGGATAGCTATATATTAGTAGATTATAATAATATAAAAGTAAACTTTATATATCCTTACTTTCTTTATATTATTATAAACTATTACTAGTTATTAGAGGGTTCCTTAGTTCTTAAGGACTTTATTATTAACTTCTTTAATTTAGACCTTACTAAATCTAATATCCTTTTATTTAGTAGTAGTTAAGTAGTAAGGGTAAATAAAGCTTATATTAGCTCTTATATTAACTAAAGTATCTCTCTCTAATCTCTTCTACTAGCCCTCTATATATAATTAGATTCTAATAGTCTAATATATTAATAAGGATAGAGTCTAATTAAGCTCTTATTAGGTTCCTACACTAGTAAATTAGATATTATTAAGAGTTATTATAAGTATAGTAAGATTATAGCTAGCTTAATACTAATTTATAGTATAATAATTACTCTTATATATTTTATAATTAAGTTTAAAGCATTTTATTAAGATATAATTCTCTTCTTTATACTTATAGTATATAATAGAATCTCTATAAGGCTAGCTAGGTATCTATAGAGTTATTAGGGTATTAATAGAGTTAGTATTTAGGGTAATACTTAAAGTAAGTACTAAGTTTATATTATTATAGCTAGGGTTAGGTCTTCTAAGAATAGTCTCTACTTAGGTAACTAAGCTAATAAACTTCTACTAAATTAAAGGGATCTTATAGCTAATTACCTAGGTTTATAATATAAGTATAAGTTAATAAATTACTAAGTAGACTTAATAGAAATTAGGTAGCTATTCTAAGAGCTTAGCTTTAAGGGCTTTATAGTAATTAAGAAAGTTCCTAATAGTCTAAGTTAGCTTTATATAGTAGTATACTAGCTTCCTAGTTATCTTAAGGTATTAAGTAGGGTTATTATTAATAATCCCTTTAACCTAAGTAAGGTAATTATTTTATATAATTTTATTAATTTAGCCTCTTTAATTATTATTAAAGAAGCTAGTCTAATATAGCTTAATTAATCCTTTAAGATAGCTACTAGTAAGTAAGACCTTTAGTAAGTCTATATAAAAGCTTAAAAGATATAAAAAGAATTAGTTATTAAGGTTAATAAAATAGATTCTTAATTTAGTCTAAGACTTTCTACTATAATAAAGAGTTTTTAAAATAAGCTTACTAATATTATAATTAGAGCTCTACTATATATTTATATTATAGGTATAGTAAGTTTACTTTATAGGTTATAGCTTAATATTAGGGTTAAAGTTAGGGGTAATCCTAGTAGTAATTAGCTTAAGCTAGTATCTCTTATAGCTAATTTACTATAAGATTTATAGAGTTTTAATATAAAGGTTTAGCTCTACCTCTTCTATAAGAATATTAATAAGTTTAGAAAGAAAGTTAAGATTATAGTAGAAAGAAAGGTTTAATAGTAATATCTAACTCCTAGGTTATCTATCTTAGGTCTATAATATTATAGGATCTTCACTACTTATTAGCTATAAACTTAAAGAGGTAAGTAGTATACTAGGAGGGTTATTAGTAATAGTTATCTTCCTTAATAGTTTACTATACTTATAGGTTTAGAGAGATTAACTTATTAAGAATAGTATTTATAGTAGGGAATAAAGAGATAAGATAGACTACTAGATTACTACTAAGGTATAGTAGGAAAGGTATAATAATACTATAATATAAATTAATCTCTAACCTTCCTATTCTTTCTAGTTATATAAGCTCTTTTTATCTTTATTCTATTATAATAGCCCTTACTATCTTAGTCCTTAGCCCTTTAGGCCTTAGCTTAGCTATTTAGTTATCTAGAGTAGGGTAATATACTAATAGTATTTAATTAGTATAGTTACTCTAAGACTATAATACTTCTACTACTTTACTTTTAGTATTTTAATACTAATAATACTTTAGTATATAATAGCTAACCTCTATTAACTATTACTTCTTAATAATTTAGCTACTACCTATATATTAATATCTCTTTAATCTATCTTATCCCTCCTCTTATCTATAGTTATTTTCCCTTCTTTATATAGGTAGGTTTTTTTTACTCTATATTACTTACTAAGAGTCTTATTTACCTATTAAAGGATCTAGACCTTAGCTTTTAATAAGGTATTCTAATATATTATTACCTTTATTCCCTTTGAAAGTAACTTAAGTACCTTAAGAATTAATACTAAAAAGCTACTTTAATACCTTCTTATTTATCTTTTAAGGTATTTAGACTAAGAGCTAGCCTTAAGTATAGTCTTTAGGGTCTTTAAGACCTAAGGGTTAGAGAGGCTAACCTTCTCTATAGCTAGTATTAGAGTCTATAGCTATATATTAAGCTTTAATATAATATTTTCTAGGTTTAAGGGAATAAGTCTAGCCCCTTAAAAACCTCTCTTAATATTACTTTTTATTATAGTAGCTATATAGATAGTATAGAAGGCTAGGAAGAACTTAGTCTTTAAAACATAGGTTATAAAGTATTTAATTAATTACTTAATTTCTTAACTATAGGCTATTTTAAGCAGCCTAAAGTACTTAATATTAAGAGGCTAGAGTAGATAAGATAAATAAAGTAGTATATAAAGCATAATAATATTATTCTCTTTATAATATTTCTTAAAGTTAATAGAGTAGTAACTTTTATACCTATTAAGGATTAGAAGATAATAGTAACTAGTTAATCGATTCTTTATATACTAGTTAAAGTACTTAAGCTACTTAAGATCTATCTTATTATTAGTCTAGCTATTTTAAGTTATAGTAATAGCTTAATTACCTAGGAGGTTACTTTCTTAGTACTAGCTAGTAAGGTAATATTAGCCTATAACTATAATAAATAGCTAGATTACCTAGCCTTTTATATTAATCGCTTAAATAACTATAATCTATTCTTAGTTTCTAGGCTATACTACTTTTAGGTTTTTATACCTATCTATACTTATAATAACTATTCTGCTTATAATAATACTTATTATAAAGCTAGTCTTATTAAAGTTATAGATATTAGCTAGGTTAATACTATATTTCGCGATTATATTCTCTATAAGCTAGAACTAATTATAAATAATAGTTAGATCTTTATATTTAGCTCTCTAATAGTTATATTTATAAAAAAAACATATCTTAAGCTCTTAGTATTATCTAATAAAGTTTAAAGCTTAGTGCTTACTAATAGGTAATATATTATAGTTAGTAAGTAGTTAATTAGCTATTTCTTTAATACTATATAGTTATAAAGAAAATCCTTATAAATCTAGATTAAGAATAAACTAAATAATAATCTATTCCTCTAGATTAGATAGTTAGCGTAATTTTAGAATAATATTATATATAGAAAGAATACTCTTCTACTAATACTATAGTATTATATAACTAATTTTATAGATCTCTATAGTATATTAGAGCTTTAATTTTAGGTTATTTTAAAGAGCCTAAAGGGTAAGAAGGATTCTAGCCTTAATATTTAAGTCTAATATAGTATATAGTTAAGAATTAATTAATTAAATAGAAATAATATAGATTAAGAGATTTTTATTATACTTACTTATTTATCCTACTTACTTATTATATATATTAACTAATAATATCTTATTAAGTAAGAAGGCTATAATAATACTAAGAATTTATAGATTAACTATAAAGACTTTATAAATAAGAACTTTATTATAAACTATAAGTAGTAAATTTATAATAAAATAATAAGATAATAAGTTTAATATATAAATTAGATTAATTCTAAAAAATACCTAAAGAATAAAGAGAAAATATACTAGCTACCCTTAGCTATACTAGACTAGATTAAGACTCTAAAAAATAAATAGTAAACCTACTATATACTACTAGTAGCCTTTTAATAATATCCCTATTACTCTTCCTTATTATTATTATTAGCTAGGTTAAAAGCCTAAGGAACTAAGTTAAGCCTAATATAAAGTAATAGTAAGGCTATACTAAGAACCCTATAACCTAAGGTCTTTATAATATTATAAAGGGTATTAGTAATATCTAGCTATACTTATAGCTAGGTTAGCTTTATAAGCTATAAGTATACTATTACCTTACTAATAGTATAGGTAGTAGTAATAATAGTATTAGTAGTAATAGTATAAGCCTAGGTATTCTTATTACTAAACTTTAAGTAATAAAGTAAGTAAAGAGTAGGGATATAAATAGCTTAAATAGCCTAAACCCTAGTAAATTAGTAATAAAAGCATAAGAGAACTAATAATAACTTACTATAAGGTTAAGGTACTTAGCCTTAGTCTTAGGGAGATTATTACTAGTAAGTACTATAAAAAGTTAGACTAAAACTAATTAGTTAGTATAAATAAGCTAATTTATAATAAGTTAGCTATACTATAAGTATAAATAAGTAAAGAATAAAGTAACTTACTAGCTTATATAGTTTCCTATTCTTAATATACTAAGTATACTTAGATAAGATAGTTATAATAAGAAGTTAGTAAGTAGCCTATTAGTAAAGTTATAGTAAACTTATAGCTAGAGATAGGAATATAGAAGGTTAAGGTCTTTATAATTATATTTCTATTCTTAGTATAGATAGTTTTACTAGGGTATTAGTAAGTAATAGTATTAAGATAATAGTAATAATAGCTAGATTATATAAAGTTAGTAGTAAACTAAGAAAGTTACTAAAAGTATAGAAAACTTATAGAGATATAGTAAGAAAGAAAGAGAGAAATAAAGAGAGAGAGAAAGGCTATAATTTATTAGTAAAGATCTTATAGTAAAGCTAGCCTTTAAAGCTAAGCTAGAAAGTTACCTATAAAGATAATAATAATAATAAAGAAAGAAGAAAAGAGTAAGGAAATTAAGAGCTAAATAAAGCTTTAAATACTCTATAAACCTATAGCTAATTAGCTATTACTAATAATAGTTAATATAGCTTTATAATAACCTAATTAATAGCTATTATATTATAATTATTCTAGCCTAATTTAGTAATAGAATATAATACTACTATTTATAACTAAATATACCCCTTACTTTTAGCTTAGTTAGAATAACCTTACTACTTATTTTAGTAATAGCTAAGAACCTAGGAATAATACCTTAATTATTAATATTATTACTAAAATATCTATAATTACTTATAGCTAGGTTAGCTCTACCTTACTACTAAATTAGGTAAAGCTACTAGATTAAGAATAAATACCTTACTAGTTAATATTATTACTAAATTCCTCTAGAGCTACTTATAGTTAAGTATTTTACCTTTAAAGCTTAATTAGGCTTAGCTAATAGATCGGGACTAAATATATTATAGGTTTATATTAAGACTAGTACCCCTATAACTACTTATAGTTAAGTTAATACTACCTTACTACTTAATTAGGTAATTATAATAAACCTTAGGGATAATATAAGGATTATATATTTATTATTAATAATTTACCTATAACCTTACTTATAGCTACTTTACTAGAAGATTAAAGGCCTAGGGATAGGCCTTTATAAGTAGAGAGGCTCTATTATATACTAAAGTATTATTAGTATTAAAATACTAGAAGTAGAGTAGTAGAAGTACTATAGTCTTAGAGTAACTATACTAATTAGATATTACTAGTATATTACCTTACTCTAGATAACTAAATAGCTAAGCTAAGGCCTGGAAGGCTAAGGATTAAAATAGTAAAGGCTATTATAATAGAATAAAGATAAAAAGAGCTTATATAACTAGAAAGAATAGGGAGGTTAGAGATTAATTTATATTATAGTATTATTATACCTTTCTTACTATACCCTAGTAGTAATCTAGTAGTTTATCTTATCTCTTTACTCCTTACTATAAATACTATCCTTAATACTAACTATATTAAATCTAATTCTAAGACTAATTTACTAGATAATAAAGATATTAGGTTAATAATTATAGTTTTATAAGATAATTAGAGCCTTTATTAAAGCCCTAACTATAACCCTAATTATAGTCCTAATTAAAGCTTTAAAGACCCTAATATCTTTAACCTAGCTAAAGACCCTAGTATTAAGATCTCTTAATCTAAGGACTAAAAGATCTTTAACTTTAATAAGAAAGGTCTCTATTTAACCCTAAGGGTAATAAGCTCTCTATCTAGTAGGGTAGCTAGCCTAGTAGTTAGTCTAGTAGCTAGCCTAGTAGTTAATAGAGACCCTAGCCTATAGAGGCTAGTTAAATAGCGCTATTAGAAGTAGAAAGAGATATATAGTCTTTAACCTTCTTAAAGCTCTTAATACTAAAGGCAGGATCTACTAGCTAGCTTTTTTATAGTATTTTTTAATAGAAGAAAGGAAAAGGTCTATAGATAGTCTCTTCCTCTAGAGCCTAGGACCTATAGGGACCTTAAAAATTATTAATTTAGACCCTAATTTAAGGAAGCTATTAATAGAGAAATAGATAGTCTATAGGCCTAAGGAACTTTTAAAGCTATTGCTAAAGATAAAGCTAAAGGAAGCTCTTTACTAGTTACCTAGGTCTTTAAATATAAGCTAAATAAGTATAGCTTCCTTATCTAGTTTAAGGTATAGCTATATATTTAAGGGGATTTTTAGCCCTATAACTATAAGAAGACCTATATAGTAACCCTAGTAGGGAAGTTATTTAGGGTCTTAATAGCTATTACTACTAAATTTAACCTTAAGGTCTAGTAGCTAGATATAGTTAATACCTTTACTAATAATCCCCTTAATAAGGTTATCTATATCTACTATTCTAATGAATTCTAAAGGGCTAGTTAGCTACTTTTACTATAGAAAGCTCTATATAAGCTATATAGATCTCCCTTACTTTAGTAATAAGACCTCCTTTAGACCTTTAAGTAGCTAGGTCTAATCTAACTTAGTAAAGATCCCTATATCTATAATAATAGCTAGATTATAGTCTTCTTCTTTATAGATAATATTATCTTACTATATTAGAAGAAGGATTAGCTAGCTATTAATTATTTAATTAAGCAGCTAAAAAATTAGTATAGAATATAGAATCTAGGGTATCTTAGCTAGTTCCTTAGTATTAGAGTCCTAAGGGATAGGCTAGCTAGGAAGCTATAGCTCTATTAGGACTTTTTTATTAAGAATATTATAGCTAAGTTTAAGGTTACCCTTATAGATTATTTTAAAGGAAATCCCCTACCGATAAATAACCTACTTCTAAGCCCTATCTAAGCTATAGCCTCTTAGGTCTATCTCTTCTAGTAGAAGGTTAGATCGATTAACTATATAGCTATTATTATATAGCTAGATATCTTAAAGGTAGCTTTAAAGCTAGTAGAGTATTTAATTAATCTATTAGACCTCTATTAATATATCGCTAACTAAGTTATTAGCTACCTCTATATAATATAATTCCTAGCTATTTAATTCTAAGGGAAGGATTTTAGGAACCCTAAGGCTTCTTAAGATCTAGACCTTCCTAATAACCCTAACTTTCCTAGGACTTCGAAGATAGCTATAATAGCTTAATATAGTACTAACCTTTAAATAGCGTTTAATATATCCTTTATAGATAATTAGATAAGCCGGAAATTATCCTAGGGATTGATTTTATCCCTCTTTAGTAGATCTATTAGCTAGAAAGCCGGGAAATAGGATATAGTTATAATATTATTAATAGAAGCTAAGCTCCTTACCTTTATATATATAGCAAAGGAAGCCCTAGTAACTTAATAGCTATTCGATTAGCTAGGCCTTTAGCTAAACTAACCCTTAATTATTAAATATAATAACTAATAGACTATCCAGCTTATAACCCTTAAGACCCCTAGGATTAAGACCGCACTTAAGTAGATTAATATCTATAGCTACTAGGCTTATTAAGGCTATCTCAATTAGCAATTCAGGGTTAAATACATACTAATAGCTTAAATACTAGCTAATAGTCTAACCAAAGCTTTACCTAGCTAGAAATTTAAAGAATTCATTAGATATATCAGTCTTATTAATATTAGAGCAGTTATCGAGTCTTAGATTGAGTTAGATATTAAAGACTAGCTCTTTCTATCCCTATCCCTATTTTCCTTTAATTTTTCAGACCTTTCTAATAGTATCCCTTTCAATAGGGCAGCTTTTTAGATATCCCTCCAACAGGGATCCTATTCAGGATAAGGAACAGATTATCTAGCAGCTTAAATACCTTTAAGCTAGGGGGGTATGTCATATGTATCGGGATATCGGATATCTACAGCATCACACCACCAACACACCATCGCCACCGGCCTCATCACCAGCCTCATCATCTAGGCCTAGCTTTTCCTTGATTTTATCTATAGCTAGTTGAAGCCAAAGACTCCGAAGGATCCGGAGCCTCTCGGCTGTCCGAGGTCATCCGAGGTCATCATCAGTCTCTTCGTCTATAAGACTGACCCAAAGACCCTCATTAGATAGGAAGAATATCAAGAGCTTCTCGCACACATGATCACATCCATCTGCTAGATGCAACATGCATCGATCCATTTCCGTTGTGTAAAACGCCACTCCAACCCCTATCAATAAATTCCAACCCAGACGCCAAGATTCGCTCAGTCGAACGCAGTCATCCATACAAAGGCACCGACCGCACCTCCGAGAACCAGGAAGGTCAGGATACCCGCTCCAGCCCTGTCTCCTGTCGTAATAGGACGCGGCTCGGGAATGTCGTGACTGTTCTTTCCGGCGTTCGGGTCCCCCTTAGAGATACCTCCCGTCTTGTTCGTCACCGGCGGATCCGTATCTTCGATCAGTAGGCTGGACACGGCCGCCAACACGTTCATCTGTTCGCCGGCGCCGCTGGTCTCGTCCACTGCCGGGTCGACGAACTTTCCCGAGCTCCAGTAGAACCCACACACGCGGCCGGACTCGCCGCCGGTGCATTGATTGACGGCGGCCTGGGCGGACTTTTCGAGGACGGGGAGGATCTTGTCCTTGGTCGAGGGGACGACCTGGGTCACGACGGCGAGCCATCGGTGGACGTATCCCTTGAACGAAAGCATGTCGGTGGAACAGGCGCCCTGGCGGCCTTCGCAGGGGACTTCGTAGGCGATGTCCTTCGGGAAGAAGTTCTTGAGCAAGGATTCGAGGAGCTTGTCGACGCGCTCTCCCCACACTTTAGAGCCATCGGTCTATAGATATGTTAGCAAATGTTTGATATAGCAAGAGCGGGCTGAACTGACGTAGTTGTACATAAACGCCGAGCCGTGGAGCAAGATGGCGGCGTTGTAGGAGAAGGTGGCCTTATTGATGTCAGTGCAGTTGTGCTCGACGTGGCCGCCGTCGTAGACCTGCCAAGTGTCGTGGTCGATGTAGTTGACGTTCCAAAGCCAATCCCAAGTCTCCTCGGCCCAGTCGGCGTAGGTCGAATTTCCGGTATACCTGGCCAGGCGAGCACCGAGGTTGAAGAAACATCCATTGGCGATGGCTGCGAGAGGTTAGTTGGACCCTCCTCGAAGGAATCATAGAAACCCACTGTTCTTGTAGTTGTATCCGGCGTTGGAAAATGGGACCTGCCACCTCAACCCTCCGTTGCACGTCTCGTCGTGTCTACTCGGTCCCGCCTGAGTCGTCCAGACACCTTGTGCCAGTGCCAGCCACTGGGGCTTGTCGTCTGGGGGGTTGGGGAATTTGTTTTCGGCGGCGAGCATGGCCGACATGCCCCAGAAGCCTTGATCGTCGTTTCCTAGGGATGCTGTGTGGTTGAGGGGCATGTAGTCTGCGTTCTCGCCGGTTTGGTGCAGCATGCCTTCCATGACGACGTCGTTGTAACTCGTGTCGCCCGTCAATTTCCAGTAGTCTGTTCCCATTTAGCGATCGGTCCCTTGGATGAGGGCAGCATGCTTGACGGTGACGCACCGACGTAGGTTCCCATCATCGCTCCACCCTCCCACCAGTAGTAGTCGCCCTTGTACTCGGTGGGCGGCCCAGGTAGAATGCCGGGAATCATGCCGGTCTGGTTTCCATCGTACTGAAGCATGAGATCGTAGGCGAGGGTTCGAGCTGAGTCGCGGATTTCATCTGGGATGGTGAGCATTATTGGTACGCAGTCGTGAATCCAAGCGTACCTTTGGTGCCGATCTTGTAGTATTGGGCTTGGGTGGACTGTATGAACAGACCTCCCCACAAGAGTCCAGCTTGAGCCACGAGGGCCGAACTGGGTGAACGCATATTGGATCTGAGGGGGGAAAATGAAGGACTGGAACTGAAAAACGATGGTGCTCGTGGCGTGGCGCAGGCGAGGGGCTCGATGAGGAACTGGGTAAATGAGAGAATGAACTAAAAACACCTAAACAGGACCGCCCCCATGAGACCAAGATGAGAAAGGACGTGAAAGTATCGGCTCGAACCTCAACCGACGACAAATTCACAGAATCACGTATTTGGTGGTAAGCGTGATGAGACGAAAGAAGACAGAAACAGAGCACATCAAAGGAAGTGGGACGGAGCACCAGGTCTTTCAACAAGTGCGTAAAGGCTTGGCTAAACAAAGTGCACGACGCGGCCACCACCAGCAAAGTGCTTCTTGGTGCGAGCCAAGCTTCTGGGCATCGGGGCAGTGCATGGCCAGTCCCAATTGCTTGGCAGACGCTGGGCGGTGCGAGCCAGCAGATGGCATGAAGAAGACGGGCGACGGTAGGCCATGTATCCATGGCCGGTAGCGTAGCGCCGCAATGGTTGACGGAGGCCAAGACACGCCGAGCGCGTATATGCCATTACTAGCAGGGACAGCCAAAGCGGTAGCCGGCCGCTGGCTGGTGGGCGAAGCAGGGGCCAAGACATGGCCAAGTCTTGGCGACGAGCGAGCGAGAGACAAGCGAGAGACAGAGCCACGTAATTGATATACAGCTTGGCGGGCTGGGAAATTGGACTTGTGGCCGACGCCAGGGAAGGACTTGGAACAGCGAAAAATGCATGATCATCGCCGGGTCTCATGCCGAAACGCGGAGGCCGGAACAAGTAGCGGACCACGTGCTGTCTGCGATGATACAGCAGAGAGGGAAAAGACCCGGGAGGGGCATCGTCCGGGCCACCGGGTGCTCCGGGAATCGGGAAAGGGTGGGTTACGCAGGCCTCTTCCTGTGCATTTAGTCTTTGTTCGTACGTAGTAGATGTGCAGTCAAGTACAAAGGGAGCATGTCAGGGCGGTGTCAGGAGTCAGGGGGGCGATGGTGAGGTGGGGATGGATGGACTAGCCCGTTGACGCGCCGTGTCCCGCCTGAGGTCCAAGGGCACAGCCTAATGATTAGAGACGGGAAAGAGACAGTTCTGCCTATGTCTTCTCACGGAGTATAATTGATCATAATCCCTCTGTGACTCTGTGGCTTCTCTCAAGATGAAGAACAGCGCAAAACCCCCGTAACGGTGCTGAAAGACAGACACCGAGGCTGGCCTGCAGGGGCCTGGAATGGGGCACGAGATGAGAACCCCCTTGCCAAGCACCAAGTACGAGATGGATACCTGCCGTTGATCGACGAGGCGCAGTGCCTACGAATACTGCGTAACCACTAGATCGACGAGCGTAGCGCTCCCCGAAGGCTCCGGACAAGCTGGAGAGGTCCGCATCTTTATCTCATTTACGCTCCCCCGGAACGCAAAGGCACTAAACTTAACTTTAATTACCTTGCCCCCCTTAAGCCCCCTTGTAAATGGCATCCCTGGACCCAGAAAAAGCAGAGACACGAGTGGCTTCACTCCGCGACACGCCGAAAACGAACCCGACCAGTGACGGCGCGCCACCACCGCGGGCACAGCTTGCCCAAGTTGCCCCTGATATGCTTAAATATTACCTTATTCCTTTCCGAAACGTGGGAGTGCGGCTGCGACTCGCCAGAAACCTTTCGCGTTGGGCTAGGTAATTAATTGCCCTTGGGGAAGAGTGGCGTCGTATTATCTGCCCCCCCGGGCAATCAAGACCTGATTTTACCAACGAGGCGCTGCGTCTTGGCAGAGTCTTGGCTACTCTCGAGGGGATTCGTAGTCTGTGCGAAGTACTTTGTGTTCGCGCCGTCATCTTCGTACGTACGCGCACCGGCTGCACGAAGAGTACAAAGGTCGAATACGGTCCCCAGCCAGAGTCTTTTGACCTCGAGTGCTTGCGCGTCAGTAACTTCAATCTGGCCACGTTCCACAACGGCAGAAGACTGCAACGACCTGGTAATTATGGAAGCGGTCAAGATGCCCGACCACATCATATTCATGGTGTTGACCTAGCAAGGTAGACCCCTATTCCGACCCTGGTGGATTGTGGGGCGACAACCGCACCTTTATTTCTTCAATCCGTCTTTCGACCTGCCCAGTGATGAAGTATCATCATGGCCATAGGATGCATTTGACCATCATGTAGCTTAAGAACTTACCAACAGGTTCACTTTTGTTACCGAAAATTCCAGAAATTGTAGCATCCACACCCTTCATCGACCTGAAGCCTGCCAAACCGGCCAAGAATAAATACCGCTACCAAGAGGCTAAGAGTTTCATCGTACCTTGGCAATCGTACATCAGACACGGCCAAGCAACCAGGAGAATTTTTTTCTCCCCACGTAATCCAGCAGTCAACTTCGCAAAGTCCATATGTAGAGCCACAGTCCGGTGCGATCCATCTGTACTTGAGAAAGCACCGCTAGCGACAGACACTGCGGCGCCAACGCCAGTGAGGAGACGCTCACCATTAGGCTCAACTGAAAAGTCAGAAATACGCCGAAGTGAACCATTTGTACACGCTCTCCAGTGTTCGCTCTCCAAGATCGCACAGCCTTGTCCTCAAATACAGACACCACGGCCCTCAAGTCACGCAAGAACGAGACTGGCCAACCGTACTTGGTCACCATGCCCTTCAATTGTTGCAGAAATTCGCATTCGTATCAATAGAAAGGTAAGTTTGGAGGCTGTTGTCGAGAGGGAGTGACGTTACGCGATCGCCGTGGCCTCTGAGCTGAATACTATCACCGCCATCCACATACCTGTCAGCGGCGTAACATCTCGCAACAAAAGGCTGATGCCGCAACTGTCAAGTCAGATACGAAGGTAATTGAGGTCAGAGAATTTCCGCGACAATGCAACACTTGGGTCCACTAACCAACGTCAGCTCCTCAAAGCAGTACGATCTCATCACTCGACCCAAAAGCTAAAAGAGCGGAGTTGAGCAAGAAGGTCACTGACACAGCTGACTTCTTATACGCTTGTGGTTCACTGTGCTAGATGAAATTAAGGTGCTCAAGGTAGATGGTCTTCACGCCGAAAACAGAAGCGATGCTCGCAGAGCTGGTGAGAACACGAGGATACCACCATTCCATTAAGCTCCTTCTGCCGTCAACCTCTACCATACACTTTTTACTTTCAACCCGGGATATGGTTGCAGTGCGCATTTATACACGGAAAAGTGTCAAATCGGGATAAATTGTGATTGTGGTCGCTTGGTGTCTGAACTCATCCAAATCCGTGGTATCGTCGCTACTGTTTCGCAGGTGACCTAAAGGTTCAAGCCCGGCGAGAAGGACCCAAGGCCATCTGGCTACTGTCCGGAGTAGCGCTTGAACTCATGCACACTCTTTAGTATTAATCCACTAGAGCCACATGCTGCTATCGCCGGAACCTGATCCAAAGAAGATCGAATTAGAGAAATGTAGTCGCTGTCACTCAATCCCTCTGGCTCACCAATATGTGGATTTCCACCTGAAGCCCTATAATTGCTGTATCCCGAACTGCAAGGGCGGGCCATACTTTTCCGCAGCGTGCCATCTTTGACACGAGCGAGAGGCGCATGTGCTTCACAGCCACGGCAACAAGCCTTGCGTGTGCTTTTTTTTATTTTTAATTAAAAGCTGCGAGCGAGCTGAAGTAAAGAGGCTGCAGAAGGCGACCAAAGTCAAGACGTGATAGGCTACTGCAGAACGACGACAAGGACCACTCCAGTTTAGGATCAGATAGAAAGGAAAGCACAAGTCAGATGCTAGATCTAAAAAGTGCTGAGGAGAATCAAGACTGAGTAAAGAACAGCCAGTGTCAGCGGCATCACAGAACAAGTATTTTAGAGCTGTCCGAGGCGTTCCGTCGCGAGGCTGATTTTATAGCCGCTTAGCTTGCAAATTCCGCCGCTCACGAGCGTTAAGTGTACGTGTCAAATCAGACTGTCAGAGACTGACGGAACACAATCGAACCGTCTTGACGCATGAAAATAACGGCAGTCAAGACAGTCTTCCACCTAGTCTCACCTCGTTTTAAGTCACCCGCCATTGGTGTTTTCGTACCTAAGGAGGGAGATGTGTAGTGACTGAGGTCATCATGGCGGCATCCGGGCGCCGATTCTTCTGATACTGTGGTCATGTAGTCCGCGAGAGGGCTAGGAAGAGGCCTAGTGTATCTCTCCTCTTATTTCATTGGTGATCTAAACTCGGCGGCTTACTTCGTACAGGAGCTGAGACATATCTTAGCTGTTGCTGACTAGCACAAGGCAGACTCACGCATACGTCCCTACCTTAATTGGACACGCAGAGGTGGCGCTATGGGGCTCAGCGCGCATCTCTTTATGAGGCATCCCTTCCTGATGAAACCTGTTTTGGACATTAGTATTGGTTTTTCCGCTGAAGAGTCTGAGGGGGGGTTACTATATTGACCTTGAAATATTTTCCAAAATACCAACGCACTGCATCATGTTGAACTTCCTACCAACCAACAAGAAGGAACCGCACCGACGTGGTGATCTACGCTGCTGGACGGGGATATGTCGGGCTGGATATGTGAGTGATGACCTGGGACCTAGCCTCCCGAAAGCCTGGTTAAAGACCTGACAACCTCATTGATAGTTTCTCTGGTTTTTCTTGGCTTGTAGCGGTTGGCATATCAGGGTCTCGTTTGCGGTTAGTGTCCTCCCAGATTCTGCGTATGCAGAGCTGAAATGGTTATTATCAAGGCTTCTCTATCTGTTCAAAAGAAGGAGTAAGCAAGCAAATGATAAGATCCTGTGCCTGCATGTCCGTGCCTTCATTTTGCTAACGGGCTGTAAGGCATACTCAACAGTCATCTTCTTCTACACGTTATACTCACATGTGCTCTCGCCAGTGTTCTCCAACGGCAGAGTCCTGCGGTAAGAAGACTAACACCAGTTTACAACAGCCCACCTTGGACTTGTTCTTCGCAAAATAGCGGACCATTATCATCATGTCATCGTCTGATCTGGTATTTTGAACTTCTCCAGATGTAGTCCACTGGCAGTCAATCTTGGGAAGTCAGTTAGACTGACCCGCCGCAACGTAACTTTACGTGTATCACAGCCCGACCCCCGCTGTGAGCTTCGAACACAAGAAGTCAATGCTGCAATCGGCTGACACCAAGAAATCTTTAAGGTTCGTCATCTACTTGGATCTTAATGTGCCCCGTGTATACTATGCAGGACCATGGGCCCTAAATTCGATGTTCGGGGATTTTTAACCCGTCTCTTGTGAAGATTACAACGGTGATCTCATCAGAATTTGGTTGCAATTGCACACCACTTTCAACGTGAAGCTCCGCAACCCCTAACCATCACATAATAGAGAAGAGACGATTGGGTCATGATACGAGATTCGCTAGACTTTAAGTTTGATCGTTTTAAGTAAAAGATTTCAAGGATGGAACAGAAAGTTTGGTAATAAAAAATGCTCAGATGTATTGCTAACTGGATTGAGAAATCCAGTCCCAGAGAAGTAGATTTATATCATCGAATTATATACAGACCACCCCCTTATATCCCCTGTATCCATCCATAGTAAATGCCGCCATTAAAAGATTCCATGCATCCGTCATGGTAGTAGTGATTCGTAAGGTTCATCGCTTAAGGGAGAGCAGCGGGAGCATAGGCCTGGTCGGGCTTGACAGTCTTGCCGCCGGCGAGCTGCTTGTCGGTGTAGGCGGGCCAGGCGATCTGCCTCTTGGAGTTGCTGACGACGGACAGAGTAGTGAATCCGTTGCCGGCGCCGAACTGGCCGCTCCAGCCCGAGGTGACGGTGAAGTCGCCGCACTTGCTGGGTCCGCCGTTGGAGCGCGAGGCCTTGGGCGTGGCCTTGGTGCTCTTGACGACGTACTTGCAGGCGGTGGTGCCGGAGCTGGTCTTGATGCCGAAGTTCCAGGTGCAGGTCTTGTCGGCTGTGTCGCACTTGCGGTTGAGGCCCTGGATGGTCCACTGGGGAGTGGCGGCCATCATGGAGACGGCCTTCTCCGCGGGCGCGGGCGCGGGCGCGGCGAGGGTGGTGGCCGAGAGGATGGCGGCGAGGAAGGCGGCGGAGAACTGCATATTGGCGGTTGGTTTGGTGGTGGTGGAGAGAAGAAGGTGTTTTGGTTTGGTGAGGGTGTAGATGTGTGGTTGTGTGAGTGTGAGTCTGTAGATGAGTGTGATGATGATGAGAGAAGATATGGACGGAAGGGAAAGCAACTACTCTATATATACCTTTTGAAGCCTCAACAGTCCGGGGATTCAATGACGGCCATACTGGGAACGACCCATCACCCACCCGTTGACGGGGTCCAGTCTCGGACTCACGGCATGGACCGACCGGCCTAGCCCCACAACGCCCGGTCTCCGCTTACCAGTCGGCCCAGACAACACCTCTGCCTGTCTCACCACATTCTTTCTCTCGCCGTCTCTGAGTATAGCAACACGAAGTGATCGGCCAATTGCCGGATCTCGTATCCCTCCGCTGCATCAGTCGATCTGTGCGGGACGCCCCTTGCACCCCTCGCCGCTGACCAGTCAGCGCCGGCGGCTCCGGACGGCCACGAGACTCACGGGCTACCCAGAAGCAGGCAAGGCGCGCCAATATTTGCGCCAGGTTTGGCTTCGGCCAGAGAGAGAGAGAGAAAGAGAAAAAGGCTAACCGTTCGATTTACTGCGACGTGCCAACGGTTCAAGTCAGCCGCCCTCGTATTCCCGCTGCTCACGCTAGGTCGGGTGGCATTGCCGAGGAGCCAAGTCGGGAAGACCCAGGGCAACCCCGCAGATTCAGTGGGCAAACGTCACGGTGATTTAGTGCGGTGTCAGCTCAGCTCAGCTCGGATGGTCTGGAGATGGTGTAAGATATTGTACAGTGCAGTCCCAGGGTAGCAAAATGGGTAACTATTGTTGTGTAGCGGTAACGGTAACGGTAACAGCAGCACGGGAAAATGACTGAGCTGTTCTGGGCTGGCTATTTTGGCTGTCTGTCTGGTTGTCAATGCATGAGCTTCAATGCAGGCCGAACCGTGTTGTTGATGCTGGCTGCAATAACACGGCGTTATTAATTCTTATCACGAGACTCCAAATCCAAGCAGCGCAACAGGTGCATCACCACTCCATCTCATCACTTTACGAGGTCCTTAGTCCGCAGTCTATTGCCCAGCGACATCCCCATTCTGGCGTGGTAGAAGTCCAGGCCTGGACCCCAATCGACCTCCCTGACCGCTTCGACAAAGGACAAGCCACCGCTAAGTCAATTCAGGGCAATACGGGGGTTTTGAGGCCAAGAAGCGCATGTTTCTATTCTTAGCAGCCCGGCGACACACGCAAACTCCCGTTCCCCTTGCCTCGAGCTAGATGTAAGGGCGGATGGAGCGACGTCATTTGCAACCTTGCCGGGCAAAATGGAACGTCCCTTTTGGCAGAGTCCCTTCTAGAACGCCGGGTGGACCCGCGGTCCGTGTTGCTTTCTCGTGTTGACACGGACAAGTAAAAAGTTCGTTGGCAAGCTGTCTCGTCAATGTTGATTTTTTATTGACTAGCTCGTGTAAAAGCGAATCCAAGCAGTCTTAAGCTGGGTGCATTTGGGTTGCGTTTCGGCGGCGTGGTCATGGCAGCCACAGATCACCACACGTGCGATGCGACAGAGCCATCGATTGACAGAGCAACAGAGCGACAGAACCACTGACGACGATCTGCTCCGAGTCCATGATGTACATCTCCCCTTCACGTTTCAAGGGTGATTATGTAGTCATTTTGTCTTTTCTTTGTTGGTCACAATGGCGGGCCGCCTTTTGGACCGCATTTTCTCTCTCTCTCTCTCCTCCCGTTGCTATCGTCGGCGTGATCCCGTACGTACTATTCCGAACTCGGACCGTCGGACAAGACGGACAGCGACTCCAAATCTGGTAAACGAGAAGCCCATTTCGGTAGTGCCAGCAATACTACGCTAGGCCAGCCCCCCAACTTCATAGTCCAAGTCTATCCCGAGTTCGCTCGCGGCTTATCATCGAGACGCCTCGTATCCTACAGGAGCCATCAGGATATTTGGGTACCTAGGTCCAGGACTGAGGAGAAACTACAAGGTCAATCAACCATGAGAATAAGCGGGCAGACGGATACGGTTCTATTTTCTTCCCTGTTCCTTATACCTCATCCTCTCGTTACTCTATCGAACATGACAATCGTCAACTCATCAGACCCCCACTTTCCTCCTCTATTCAGTCCTTCACTTGTTACCACCCGTCGGCACCTTGAAGAGAACCGCCCGTCCCTCGGGTCCTTGGCCAAGCGCCTTGTCCACGCGGAAGTAACCCTTTCGCTCGAGCTGGAGGAACTCGCCCTCCTTTAGCTCACCCACGCTGGCGTCGCAAAGCGCCTCGGTCATCGTGGCCGTGACGGGCGTCAGGTAGTCGTCGAGCTCGTCATCCTTCTCCAGGGTGTCCTTGGTGATCAGGTAGCCAAACTCCCACAGCTCCGCCTCCACGAGGTTGCCCTCGTCTGACGACAGCCACGTAATCTTCTTGTCCGTAGTCTTGAAGTCTCCCTTGAGGTTGAGCTCCAGCTGGAGCTCCTTGATGGGGCTGGCCGTCTTGTCCAGGCCCCGCACGATGGCGTTGCCCCAGCTCATCAGCGTAATCTCCTCGTTGTCGGCAAACGACGCAACGTCGGCCTGGTCGATGATGAGCTTGTTTCCAAACGTCACCAACTTGGTGCCGACATCGGGGTTCTTGGCGTGCTTGGGCCGCTCCTCCTTGTACGATGCCTTGGGTCCTCCAACAACCGTCACGGCCACGGCGTCCTTCTTCTCGACGGCCATGAATCGGGGCACGATGGGGTCAAGCACTCGCTTGTTGATGGACCAGATGGTGGTCCAATCCATGGTGACGATGTTTCGGCTGGGCCCTTGCTTCAGCATGAACTCGCGTAGAGCAGCGACGGTCAAGCCACGGCGCAGGATACCGCGGACGGTTGGCAGGCGGGGGTCGTCCCAGCCAGTGACGCGGCCGGTCTCGACGACCTTGGTGAGCTTTCGCTTGGAGAGAAAAGTTCGGATGAAGTTGATGCGGGCAAACTCCCATAGGTTCACCTTGCGGAGCTTCAGGTTCTCGAGGAACCAGTGGTACTGCTCGTTTCGGTCGGCGTACTCAGTGGTGCGCAGTGCATGGGTAACGCCCTCGAGACTGTCGACGACAGGGCACGCGAAGTCGTAGGTAGGATAGATGTTCCAGGTCCAGCCGGTGCGGTGGTGAGGCGCGGGCTCTTTGTCCTTAAAGTTGGGGAATCGGTAGATGATGGGGTCTCGCATGGAGCCGTTGTTGGAGTCAAAGGCGATGCGGGCTCGAATGCAGTGTTTGCGGCCGAGTTCGGTTCCCGCCTTCATCTCGCGGAACATGGCCAAGCTCTCCTCGGCGGGACGGTCGCGACACTTGCTGGGAAGACGGTTCTTGCGATCGGCACTCTGGATCTCTTGGTTGGTGTCGTCGGCATAGGCGCCGCCGTCGCGGATCATCTGCTCGGCGATGTCGTAGAGCTGCTGGAAGTAGTCGCTGGTGTGAGTGACGGAGGCGTACTTGATGTCCATCAGCTCCAGGTCGTGCAGGATCGAGTCCTCAAACTCCTGCTTCTCCTTGGTGGGGTTGGTATCATCGAATCGAACGAGGAGCTTGCCGTCGGGGGCCTGCTTGGCGAAGTAGTCGTTGAGGAGGGCAGCCTTGGCATGGCCGATGTGAAGGTAGCCACTGTGGTCCAGGTCAGCGGAGATGCAACGGATCGCGAGAGTTGCACTTACGAGGGCTCCGGGGGGAAACGCGTGACCACACCATTGCTGGTGTCAGCCAACCCAATGTTGTAGTTGGCGCCCTTGGCCTTCTTGGGACCGGCAGCCTTCTCCTTGATCTCTGGGTGGGCGTCCTCGATGTACTTGAACCAGCGAGCGGCATTGAGGAAGCTGCCCTTGCGGATAAGGCCGACGGCGATCTTGTTGGAGCGCACGGCGGTCCACACCAGCTCGTCGGCGGGGCTGAGGCTGTAGCCGCCGAGGTAGGTGCGCAGCGTCAGGAACTTGTCGAGCTGGGCGAGGTGAGGCTCAATGGACTTGAAGTCAGCGGCGGCGAGCACGGGGGCCAGGGCCTCGGCGTCGAAGCTAGCCATGCTGAATGGAATGGAGTAGAATGAAACGGAATTCGGGGGATGTCTTTGTCTGGGTCTCGTCTGAGTGCCGTCGTACTCGTGGTCGTGATCTTCTTCTTCTTCTTCTTCTTCGTCTTGCCCCGCGCTTCAAAGTGCGAGTTTGTAGGGTTATTATCGTGTCCCAAAACTGCCCGTCAAGACTTGGAGGGGTCCGATTCTTTGGCGGGGTGCTGGTCGATGACTCAGAAAACATCGCAGCGCACGTGACCTATTGACTTGCTCGTCGGTGAACAGGAGTCGTCGCCTGACCGTGACACCCTTTCGGTCGATATCTCGGTGCATATGGTGATAAATACGTCTTCTTTCCCTTGTCTCTCCCTTACTATTTCTCCTATGCTCAATGCTCAATTTGTTGCCGGACCGGACCGGCTACGTTTCCCTCAAGGACTTAACCCACCGCCTCGTTGCCACTCGCCGTCCACGGTCCAGCGCTCCGACGTGGTGCCATGGTCATTCCACTTCCGCCCCGAAGCCGGAGTCCGTAGTCACTTGTCCTTTTTTCGTATTGTCACCTTCCCAGTCCATCGGTGAGATAGATCGAGATACTCAAACCCTGAGCTTAGGAATAGTCCACAAATTCGACATTTTAGTGCACCGAGTGTGACAGGGGAAGTCTACTAATGACGCAGGTACGTAGAACCTCTGCATCTTTTACGCGATTTCATGGCATTCAGCAGCTGTCATGGAAATGTTAAGAAGAAATGGTCGCACTTCAAGATTAGCAGCTCTTTTAGTTCCGGTCATGTAATGGTGGGAGTAATTGACTTAGTCATTTACCCTACACCGGCGAGAAATGCAGGCTCACAAATTACCGTACAGGAATATTGTCCTCAGGCATTCTTCTCCTTGGTGATTCTCACCAACCCATCGAGCCAATATTGGTGACCGTTTAACATTGGGTTTAGTCTCGTAGTAGCCAGCTTCGCGGCAGGTTCCCCGATCTGAGACTCCTGCGTTAAAATCCGAACAACGCCCCATTCCAAATCTTCAACGATCCATGCGTGGTAGACATCCAACGCATTGTTCTCGTCGCCGTCCTGCCACGCTCTCCACGCCAGTCGTCCTGGCGACGTCGTAGTGGGAGCAACAGACTCCAAATCCTGCGATTGGAGAGGAGGAAATCCAAATGTCGAAAAACTGAACTTGTCGTTCTTCTCGAGGAAAGGGCCAGAAGTTGGTGGAGAAATTTGGCCGACGTTATTGTAATATGACTCCCACTTCGTTATGTCGGCAAGAAAAGGCCATACCTGCTCGGCGGTAATGCCTTTGACGATGACCTCATTGGAAACGTAATTATCCGTCGTCCCGGGGAGATACTTTGATGGCTAGATGATGGATGAAGGCATATTGGTGGAACGCGTGTCGTATGACGGAGGTTTTTGAGACAGGTGAGAAAGGTGAGAAAGAGGTAGAGATGGATAAGAAAAAAAGTCAACGTAGGTGTCGTCAGCGCCCTCATATATAGTAATAATTTACAGCTTATGTTGGATAAGAGTCAGCAAAAATGGTCAGTCGTAATTAATAATGCAGGAAACCAAATTCTCACACATCTCCAAGATGTCATTCACGGGAATCCGACACGAGCACTACGAGGTTATTATCAAGCAACGCGCGACCAGGGGGTCGAGGCCGGTAACCTTTGAACAGATCTGAGCAAAATGGAAAAAAGTTCAATTAAATGAAGGTCTAAATTTTAGTAAGGTATTTAATTCTGTCCAAACTTTACCCACACGAAAGCAGGTAGGTTGTGTAATGAAGATAAATGTGTTCGAAGCTCCGTTGTAGCCAGACATTAGTTGATCTTCCTGTTGGGAAGCTTGCTGTTGACGATCGACAACTCGGAGAATGTCTTGACGGCATGAAGAAACGGCTTGGGCGTACCCTCGAAGGCGTACGTGAAGAAAGAAGACAGCATCTTGGGCAAGATCTTGTCAAGCCTCTTTCCATCGATGGTACCAATCAAAGCAGCCAGCTGAGACTTTGCCTCATCAGGAAGACCCAGGACACTAATGATGGCCGGCAAGTCCGTGAAAGACCCGTGGATTGTACCCGAGACCTCAAGCTCCGCCTTGGGGCCACGTAGGTTCTTCCAGAACTTGACCCAAGTCGCATCCTCGGCACGGTGATCTGGGCGGCCAAGCATAAGGAAGGGGTTTTTTGGGCCTTTGGATAGAGCGGGCTCGACAAATCGTCCGTCCAGGTTGGCGCCTCCGAGGAATCGTGAGTCGGAGAGCATTGCAACTGCAGCGCTGGATCCGCCAAGCGATTGACCGAAGACGACGATTCTGTCAAAGTCGATGTTTCCGGGGAGTCCTTTGAGGAGGGAAGATCGAGGGGAAGCTTTTTCTAGCTGAGAGACGACAAAGGATAAGTCATCTGCTCTGACCTATGGATCTTGGTTAGTTTGGTTCATGAAATCCAAGCAGAGTGCGTACCTTTGTCAGCTTTACAAGATCATCCCCCTCTTCTGGGATATCCGCAGTTTGAATGATAGTGCCATCCGGGAATTCCACAAGTGTGGCGTCGTAAGGGTGGTCGACAGTGATGACGACGTATCCCTGGTTCGCAAGTGACCTAGCCATGAGCCCATACAGAAGTCGGGAGTTTCCACTTCCGGGCGAGAAAACAGCTAGAGGGTACCGGGGGCTTTTGACCTGGCTACTGCACCCCTTGAGGCTCGAGATATCACAAACACCAAGTGTGAGTGCAGAAAACGTCTCGTTGCTGAGGCCCATTGCGCTGGCCTGAACACCGTACACCTCTGCCGTGGCGGGAGGCATGTAAGCCACCTGCTTTGTCGTGCAAGTCTTTGACTCGTCGATTGGCCAAAACAGAGAGGTGAGAACTTGTCGCTTGTGTCTGTTTCCCTTGGGAGAGTACGGGTCGATGCGGTTCTTGTCGGTCATGGGCTGGACTCGCATTGCGACGGGGTATGGGCCACTGGCGTCGGGGAGCGAAAGGGCTCCCACGCTGGCTACGAGGGAGAGGAAGAGTGTGAAGGAGCGCATTGTGATGAAGTAAGAAGTTGTCGATTGGGATGTAGAGTGGTTAATTGAGAAGAGTGATGTGACCTGTGGTTCTATTCTACTTCATCTTGGTGCTTTGAGCCTGGTTATATAGACACTTTGTTTCGGCTTGATGTTGAAGACGCGGCACTTGAACAGATTCAACTCCACAAAGTCCATCACGATCTGCACAAGGCGGAAAATGACGACGGCGCGCCATTCCTAGTTCGGATGCCATCGAGCGAGAAGCCTCAAACTGCCGGGTCCGGCTCATTTGGCTCCGTGGTCTGTGTCGAGAGGCTGTGGTGCTCGCGTCCTGTTGATGAAGAGCTGAAGTGGACGCTGACAGATGGCGATCCTGAGGGACTCCATCACCCTGAGATACGAGGTTACACCATTGGTCAGGCTGGATGCACTAAAGTAGCGTCGCCCGAATATTTCCATATTGGGTTTGGTTGTCTTGGCACCTCAATTTCGCGACATCGATGCCGTTTCGAGCTTAAGCTCGACTGAGCCTCAAACGCTTCTCTCTCCAAATTCCGTCTTCGAATCATCCCATTCTTCTCAATGACAACACAAGACGTCGGATAATTTTTAGACATGCCTGTCGGGCCCTTTGACCATCGCAAAAAGCGGTTTCGCTGCGGCCTTTGCTCGACCAGCCACCTCAAGGTCTGATCCACATTCATCCTGGCTGGAATCAAATAAGACATTCTGACTGACTGGCATGTTCTATCTGCAGTGTTCTGGCGCTCTCCCATGCAGCAATTGTGAGAAACGCGGTGTTTTCTGCAGCTACTCTCCTCAAAAGACCGGCAATGTTCCCATCCTGATCGACAGGGGGAAGCAGAAGACGGTTGCGAGCTATGTAACCACAGTTCGGACGAGATCAACCGGCCGCCTCCAGCTGACCAAAGCACCCCGCTCCGACCCTGCTCTCTTCTACTTTTATTACTTCGATGTCTTCCTGCGCAAGAACAACTTCAGCTGTCAAGGGGCATCCTCCGTGGACATCCAGGAGCTTATGCAGCGCTCCACGTCGGGAGAATATCTTAAGAATGCCGTGCTGTCACTTGGTGCCATGGAAGCCGTCAAGTTACGATCTTCTGACGGGCCATCACAACACGAATGTTACCAATTCGCCCTGCACTCGTACATGGACTCGGTAGTTGGTCTCCGAGACGCATTGGAGCACCACACCAGCAAGCCACAACTTCGACTCAATGTGCTATGGACAACCCTGTTGCTAGGACTCTTCGAGGTCAGTTGTTTGAAATACCATTCAATCCATGTTGCTCACCTCACACAGCTCATGAGCGACTCCACTGGGCAGGGCTGGATACAGCACATCGTCCATGGAACGTCAAAAGCCTTGATCGCCAGTGGACCTATGGCATGCCAGGCGAGTTTCGGCAAGAGATTTTTTATCGAGGTAAAAATATTCGAGGTTTGCAGGGCCATTATCTTCAACGAGCCTACCTTTCTAGCTCAATCTCAGTGGAAGGCCCTTTCCGTTAAGCTGCAAACAGACCACGTCGAGACGGAAATGCACCCCTTGGGAGAGCTCTTGGATATTATTGTGTTGTGCTCTTCACTTCGCGTTCAGTAAGTATTGTCTACTTGAAACGAGCATGAAAATTGTTACTGATGCATTATAGCGCAAGTGATTTTATTTACGAGTCCCAATCATCAGCGCCCGAAGATCGCCTCATGAACGCACATGACATTTCAATGGAAGGGTTCTGCCAACGTGAGGCGTTGAATACATGGAACACAAACAACGCTCATCTGCTTCAAGGAAAAATGAACCTAGATGGGACCTTTGAAACAGACGACTTTACGCTGCTTGCCAAAATCTTTTTCGCTGCAACCAGCATCTATCTCTCAGGAGTCTTCGACTACGAGATCACACACTGGCAGGATCTTGAGGTTCTGGTTGCAACTTTGCCCGAAGAAGAGATCCAGGTGCATGTTCAGACCATTCTTGAAACGTGCAACATCGTTCTAGACAGGTCAAGTGTCTCGCCCGTGCTACTATTGTTTCCACTGCGAGTAGCGGGGGCGCGATCATGGCAGCTGTGGCAGCAAGCTTGCATTCTGGAACTTCTTGACAGAGTTGAGCTGACTTTTTCGGTTGCGGCTTCGTTTAAGCTTGAATTGGCGGATCTATGGGCACAATGGGCCCAGCAATAGGCACTTCGCTCTCACAACGCACTTTATAGCAATGTAATCGGCTTCTGTGAGAGGCCGTTCTTAGACGCAGGGGAGCACTCTAGCAATATATGATGGACCTTGTTTTATTCATAGACTCTGGAATTAAAAGAAATATCTCGATACTCAGGGGGTGGATAACTTTGGCTCAGCTCAAGCAGGGCTTTAGATGGGCCTTCGTTTGCCATTTTAGAGAAAAGAAGCCCAAATTAACCAAAAGATGAGATCAAAGGCACGATACCATGGCGCAAGTCTCTTCATCCTTCATCGGACCAACAATCAGTTCTCAACTCCAATTCGTCACGGCGCTATTAGACTAAACTCCGAGAAGCTACATTAGCGGCCCAACCTCACGGAGTCTCGTTGCATGATTGCGCCACTTTGACCTCTAAAACATGGATACCAGCATCCCTGAGAGGAGAATGAGTGGCCCATGTGACGGGTCCATATGTGCCTAAAAGGGGATAAGTAGGAGAGCCTGCTTACAAACGTAGGGCTCTAGAGAGCTGTAACGTTTCGACGTACTTGAACTCGTCCGTTACGGACCGTAGTTCCGTGCAAGGGTCGTCTCAGGCTTATAAATACAGAGGCCCAAAGCCATTGTCAGGCTAATTATCTTCTATTTCCAAGGAAGTGCACTGATTTATTAACTATTGTTTTCTCAAACTTGAGTGATCACGAAGTGGACTATTACTACTACCTGCAAACAATCATCCACATTTACATCATGGCGGGCAAGACATATCTGATCACTGGCGCCAACCGTGGTAGGTGTTCACCATGACTTCACAGCTTAAACACTTGCCATCTGGACTAACAAACTCACAGGAATCGGCCGTGGCATGTTCGATCATTATGTCACGCAGCCACATAACACTCTCATCGCCGCCGTGCGGGATGTTGAAGGTTCTCAGGGTCTTCTTGACGTCCCCAAAGGCGAAGATACCAAGGTCATTATCACGAAGATCGACTCGTCTTCCAAGACAGATCCCTATGATGCTATCAAAGACATCCGAGCAAAGGGTATCGATCATATCGACGTCGTCATCTCCAGCGCTGGCATCGCCAAGATGAACACTATCGAGGACATGCCTCTTGAAGAGTACGAAGAAGTTCTGATGGTCAACGCTATCTCTGTCATGCTCTTGTACAAGGCTACTCTCCCTTTGCTTCGCAAGGCTTCTCACCCCGCTAGGTTCGCTTTCATCAGCGCCGCAGGGGGCAGCTTGAACGATATGCCCAAGTTCCCGTACCCTAATGCCAGCTACGCCAGTTCGAAGGCCTTGGCCAATGTTCTGGTTGTGAAAATGGGGATGGAAAACGACTGGTTGATAAGTCTTTGCATTCACCCTGGGTGAGTTTACTGAAGAATCGGGGTTTGTCTCAACAGCCGTCGCTAAATTACATGATCAGATTGGTTCAGACAGATTTGGGTAACATGGGTGCACGCACTTTCGGCCTGGAAAAGGCTCCAATTACTCTAGAGCAGAGCAGCAAAAACACTGCTGATATTGTATGTTCCTCATATCAAACGTCTACCACACGTATGCTAACTGATTCCTATAAAAGATTGACAACTCCATGAAAAAAGAACATTCTGAGAAGTTTTTTAACGAAACCATTGATCGAATCCATCCCTGGTAGAAGGTTGCTTGAGAGGCCTAGATGAACTGAAAGCTTGGGATTCTTCATGTGGACTTCAGACTGCCCGATTCGACCTCCAGTTGATGCATGAAGGGTCTATTACTTTCCACAGTAGTTATCCCGCTCATATGCGTAGCGTCCCTAGGGGGCTTTACAATTACACATGTTCAGTTACGAATACTACTCTGGCTTTGCAGCTGTGCCATTGGATGTTCCAAACAGACATCAACGTCACGAGGTGACTGACTTAAGAAAAAGGATTTAGCTACTAGGATATCATCGCAAACATGATAATGAGAATTCTTTTGAATCAGACCAATTGTCTCCCATTATGGGAAGCAAGCTTGATAGAGCTGGAAGACACCACTATCGTCCTGTCTCTGTATTGCTACCCTAGCCCTGTTAAAAAAGACGATCGATCTCGCGAGTAAGGGCAGGAACTTACAAGTTCTAAGAGGCGAATCTGCTACCTATCTTTTGTTGCCTTGCTGATGTGGGAATATCCATCCTAAGATGGATCGTTGCTGTCCTCGCTTGAACTTCTTAACGAATATAACGCTGCAAATTCCGAGACATTAATATGAGCTTCTACTTCAACACAGGTGCTTCATCTCGCCAACGTTCTGGTCAAATCAACACCTTTGCTTTGGGGAGACGCTGCAAGTTCATTGTAGGTCAAAGTCTCTGGCATAACATCACTTCTAACAGTGGAAGTGGTCTGTCTGTCTATTAGGACCAACAGCATGAAGGTGGGAAATGAGCAAGGCCATCGCCGTGAACTCAACCGCCCCTCAGAGCACTATCTGCCAAGTGGCTGATGCAGGATCAGCTTGAAGCTCAATTAACCATCCTTAGCAGCCTTGGACCTCCTGCATTCTACCAGTTCCGATCCGCCTCCTCGTACAGTGATAGACACGTCGGTATCATCATTTGCTCAAACACATCGCCGAGCTGTGCCCTTATTTCCAAAATCGCAAAGTGGTCCATCCATCTATTGCTAGCGCAAACGGCAAGAATCTCACCGGAATCCTCGTCGACAAGTTTCCAATTCCGTCGGAGAAACGCTAAAGTAACGCCTTCAACATTAAGTGATCGAGTCCGCTTCCACCATAGCACCCTTTTCTCGGCGTCTTCGACCTGGGTTGGCCAGGCAAAGCGAGTCTCCCAGCTGAATATCGAAGTACGTAGGCTTCGCCTTGTCATGTCCTCCCACTGCATTGGGTCTGGTCCTTCGAGAGCTCCAAGCCCAATTCTCATGTGCCCACCGATTGCCAAGTGGCATATGCCCACGACGGGCCCATCGGCGCTCGGCCCAACATGGAGCACGAGGTGAGGTCTCATAGCTTTGCTATGATCGTTAAGATATATGTAATAGGAGCAATCAGTGGTTTCGCTCTTTATATCGAAGTAGTCGGAGGGCTGAAGCGGCCGGCGATTGATGAAGAAAAGTTGGCAGCGGTTTGCGGATTGGGGCGAGGGCGACGTCGCGGTGGCCATGCTTGGATCCAAGCGCTGCCCCGATGCTTATTGGATGGCAAGGCTATAGTCTAGCATAAAACGACATGGCGACAATGGTTCTGCGGTGATTTGTTCCAGTTCATGAGCCAAGGGAACGATGAGTGCTTATTAAAAATCTTTGCGAGCATAGCCTCACTCTTGTTGTGACCCATAATATGAAATGATTACGGCTAACCGAGGCGCCCCAGGATATGCTTGATACAGGTGGTCTACTGCGACGCAAACAGAGGTCGGAATCGGTGCAACGTGGAATAAGACTGTTTTTTTTTTGTTGAAAATATCGCTTTCTGAGTGCGTTTGGCCATAGCCCCGGACTTACACGAACTATTTCAAAAGAAGAGTACTGTTACCTAGACTACTCAAATCAGCTAATTGTCTGACCTTCTCCTCATCTCTGGTGTTAGTCACTCGTTTTCGTATCGCCATATTGAGTCCCTATATGCAACCTCAAAACTGCTTGAGCGAAGAATTTGTGTGCCAACACCCCTGAGTCGGTGACAGTCATCATCACTGTCTCTTAAAGCACATAACCAAAGAAGGTTCATCACTTCGAATTACTGCTCGCTGAAGCTCGGATATACCGATTGTGTTTAGAAGAGACTCGATGGCCACTCCAATGTTCGTGCGAAGACGACGCAAGTGCAAATTCTCGTCCAGGAGGCATATTTCTTCAGCGGTCTCCAAAATGGAAATGCCTTCCCAACCCAGGTTCCGGTCCCACATGTAGTAATCAGCATCGCATAACAGGTCGGCGAAGGCGGCACTCCCTTTTATCTCGTGTTTGGATTCCACGTAGATGGTGTGGAGAGTGTGGACATGCGGGAGGTATCGCTCGTATGTCGCCCACCTGTGATTGACAGGGATGCCAATGGAAGACTGGACCGGGAAACAGTTCCTGATTACTTTCATGGTTCTGTCAAAGGCCCTTTGTCTTGATTCTGGGTCTTGGTCAAGGCGGAAAAGAAGGTTCTTCTGCAGACTTCGGTGGATGGCGACAGCAGATCCTGAAGTATCGCCCTGCGATTGTACTAAGTGACGACTAAGAAGCTCGATACGTATCTGGTCGAACCTGGAAAATGTTAGCTGAACATATCATAAGTGGATATATTCATCCTCTTCATCTTAAGAAAGGGAGCTAGTCACATACTCGATAGGGTCGCGTTTTGTCTCACTCAGCAGCATATCCTCGGGGATCGAGTCGGGGTTCAGCATCGCCAAGACATCCATGAGTGACCGAGCCTCATCTCCAAGGACAGAAAAGGCGAGATCCCAGACCGTGTTCAGCGTGCGGTCATACTGCTGGGTGGTGCTAGTTCTCGAATCCATCGACCAGACGATTGAAGCCTTGCGTCTCTCCCTGAACTGTTCCAGGGAATAGGGAAAGGGGCATCTCAGCTGACCAATGTATTCCGTCACGTGGGCTATGGCGATTGGAAGTCCTTCCAGTTCTTTTGAAATGGTCTTTGTGTTGTCAAAGTCAACATGCTGCTCTCCTCATCGTTAAAGTCGAGGTACCGTAGGAGAAGGCGGGCACCCTCGTCTTCCGTCATTGGCGTCAAGTGGACCGAGAAAGTCGATGCGTGCTTGAGGTCTCGGTTCTGAGTAGTGACAATGACAGATCCGTGGGGATAGGCTGGCCAGTATGACTTGATGCTCTTGAAGTCTATCGCATTGTCGAAGATTAACAGCCAGTTGGTGTCTACATTCGGTCAGGATCGAGTAATCACGGAGCCGTCCCGGAGTGCACTTACTCTTAGAAAGCCATTGTTGAGCGAGTGTGATAAGTTGAGTTTGATCCTGTATCTTAGAGTCCTTTGCCAGTGTTAAGACCTTTGCAATACGACTCAACGTCTTAGCCAGTTTGGCCGGCATCTCAGCTCGCAGCCAAAAGATGCAGCCGTCTTGCTTCGAGAAGCGATAGACGAACTCGAGCGCCGTTTGCGTTTTCCCAATGCCGCCCATTCCATTGATGACACAAGACCGTGTTCCGCATCCTGCGTTTGATTGGGCCGGGTAGAGGCCATTGTTGATTATGTCCAACACGTGGTCACGACTGGCGAAGGAGGCGTTGCGGCCGAACGGCAACGTCGTGACCTTTGTTACTTCGACGCGTGACAGGATCGTCTGGGTTATGGCTTTGTGGATCCGGTTGGTTGATTCGATATGTGCAAAGTGTACCTCACGCTCGAAGCTGACCTTGCACTCATCCACTTTGGCCTTTGTATCGTCAAAGCCTTGCTTGACCCGACCGCCGTTTAGGTACACGAAGAAGAAGTTGGCTTAGACAGTTAGCAAGGCAGACTGCGTTCTCGGACTGCTAGAAACCATACCTGTAACCTGTTTCTCGAGATATACCGTCGTGTCGATGCACACCTCGACATATATCTTGAATATGTCTCTAAGGGCAGTGTGCAGTCGGGGGTGGTGGGGGAAGATGGCGACGTAGTCGCTGCATCTTGGTAGAGTCTTTGTGAAGTCTTCGAGGTAATTGGCGATGTGCGATGACGTCTTATAGGAATGGTGTGCGCTCTGCAAAACTGTAAGTAGAGTGACAGGGTATAGGAGTCGACAGTTGATGGTTCGGGTTAACCGACCTCCAGCAGGAGTTGCGCAACGCCCCATCCTAACGAAGCAAACGGATTGGCCTGGCTGATGCTGGCAACTGCGCGAGAAAATGTGCCTAGTCCCTCGACGACTGGTTCTATGGCTCGTAGCAACCTAGCTGGTCGCCTCCCGGTATACTTATTCACGAGGCTAGTTAACGACTGCTGAAATGTCTCATAGTTTAGCATTTGGCGGAGCCACTTTTGATCCTTGGCGTTGAGGGTTTGCAACTTGTCCTCGAGCAGGGGGTTCCATACGTCCCCGGAGACTTTCGAAAGGTCCTGTGGCAACGTCATGGCGGCGGTGACCATAATAGGCCGTTCGCAAACGTTGGATAGGTTCAACATTCAGCGACATTTAGCGTGCTGGTGCGATGCGGTATTGTATAAGTTATCCTTTGAGCTGTCCTAAGTTTCATTTCCGAGCCTAACACCAATCGAATAGCAGTACATTGGGGATACTTACGCGTAGACGAGGATTTGAATGCGTAGGAAGCCCCAACCATCTATGATGGTAGTATAGGATTATAACGGGACCTCGTGAGTAGCCTCACAATATCTCAAGGATCGTCCGCCAGTCGTTGTCTCATTTTGGGAAGTATCGGCGAGCCTGAGACTCTCATCTGAGACAGGTTGTAGGCTGGAGGAGCGCCACTCGGATGCCTCATTATCTCACCGACTTTGTGGCTTACAGGTTCTTCACCCTCGATCTGACAGATGAAGCCTCAATTCAGGATGCCTCCAAGTCCTTCGGCGACTAGTCCTTGGATATCCTGATCAACTGCGCCGGTGGGTCTCAGTACCCTCGACTTGCATCACCATAACTTACCCAACGGACGGAAGACGCTGGGAACGGTAGCCCCAAATGGATCGACACCACTGCCGACGAGTGCATGCAGCGGTTACAGGTCAGCATTATAAGCCCGTTTCTGACGACCAAGGCATTCTACCCTCAGCTAAAAAAGAGCTCGTCCCCGTTTGTAATCAACATTTCGAGCGGCGCAGGGTTGATCGGCGGTAAGTTACATCATAAGGATCGGGAGAGTGTTGCGCTGACAGGTGCTCACAGACAACGAGAGCGGCGGAAACCTCATTTATCGGACCTCCAAGGCGGCTCCCAACATGGTTACGGTGGATCTTGCCCGAGAGCTTGCTCCGGACAACATCTCCTGCATTTCACTGAGCCCTGGGTGGGTCAAAACCAAGATGTCCAACGTACGGTATTTCCTGTGGGTACATGAAAACGAGGGCTCGGATCTCAAAGCTCTTGCGAGGTGGTGTCCCGTTGGGAATGTCGCTATGGTGGAAAGCAACGTGAGGACAATATTTACGAGAAATCAGTTAGTAATTCCTTTTGGTATCATGGATGCCTCTTACGCTTTGCCACACCATCCAAAGAGTCGTACATCTTGAAGATGAAACATTCCTCCTTGGTCTGGTTGCTGAGATAGTGCCATCGGAAGCCTGGCCGATACATCAAATTGCTCGTTTGACCTATGTAAGCCTTCTTGATGTGGTCAGTTGGCAGCAAATCGCTGTCATGGACCGACGCGTCATCGCATAAGGCGAGCGGGCGATCTTGGACGGGATAATCGCTGATGGGTCGCCAGACGCTGAACCACCCACCCACTACCGTCAGAGGACTACCGCTTGCTCATATGACGGGATCGCGACTCACTTGAAGGCTTGGACTCTGCCTTTCAGGAGCGTGTCGGCTCGGTCTCCCATGTGATACCGGACGCGCTTGATAACACCAAGGAGAGATAGGTCTGGAGGGTGGAGGTTTAGATGGTATTGGTGCGTCGCCCGGACAGACTGACCGATGTGAGCATTTCCGACCGGAATCAGATACTGGCTTAGGTCGTTGAGGTCCACCTTGGAGACTCATTTTGTTTTTGAAGGGGATATTCTTGCGAGGCTGTAAACAAATATCAGCGGGGACAGCGGCCGAGGTAGAGTCCGAACAGACCCTCCTCCAATCGTAGAAAAACGTCTCATCCACGCTTTCCAACTCGGTCTTCAGGAGAGGGTCCATCTCTGCGTAGTACTGCGTCTCTATGACGTCCTTGCTGACCCAGTCCCGCACCTTGGTTTCCTGGCGACAGACCTGTAGGCCATGGGAGTCGGCCTTGAAGTCAGATTCCCGACCACGAATATCGTGGATGGTTTCTGCCACTGGCGCAGGACGGAACTCGACGTTGCTCTTCCTGTTATCTTCGGGGAAATTATTGAGGATTGATAGGGGACTTCTTTGTCGTAGATCGAGAGCCGTTTGGCGTAGTTGAGAATGGCGGTTTTATCTCGTGGGCTCGACATGGTGGCTGCAAGTCGTTGAGAGATTGGGGAAAAAGGTTGCGGAATTCTTGCGAGGGAAGTCTGCAATTCTTGTATTTTTAAGATGTATCGAAGGGTAATGTGCCTAATTACCGGGAGTTCTTGGAAATACGCACAACACAATCGCGGCATCAAAATAAGCACTCATCAGGTTGAAAGTCAGGAGCATCATGCCACGAATATTGGAATTTTTACCAATCCGAGCTTCCTAAATACGGCTTTCTCCCCTCTCGCAACGAAGCCTTCAACAGAAACAACAATCTCGCTTCCGCTATCTACACATGTCCTACAATTTATCTACGTCAGAGGTACCATTAAGAATGCACTCTGGAGTTGAAGAGACTCGCACCACTTTAAGCAGAAACGCTGATGTCGCAGGCAGCCAGAGGATTGGCGTCGACGTTAATGACATCACCATCAGGCCCTTCGGCCTTAGCGGTTTCGACAACGGCTTCCCAGGGCTTGGTGCGATGATCCGACTTGGACGACTCATCGACTTGAGCGGCCCAGCCGGCACTGGAAGCTTGGAAGTTCTGGTCGTTTGTGGAAGGCATGGTGGGTGCTGAAGCTGATTTGTTTTTGCGTTGAAAATGGGTCTCTGCGATTCTGAAATTTGTTGTTTGTGCGAGTCGGCTGAGACAGGCCGGTGACGTTCCTGAGGTCCCTTTTGTAGCCCGACGACTGGGTGAGCGAGGTCAATGATGGCAGATGACTCTCAACTGGACTTTCGAGTTGGTGCTGTCAATCGATCACGAGGCGACCAGTGAGAAGAGGAACCGGGAAAAACGCTGCCGTGTAACATCTCGGCAACGCCGTCGTCGAATTACGATGCCACCAGAAGTATCCGGGAGCATGCATCAGCGGGAGAGCCACATTGGGAGAACCGAGGAGTCTCTGCTCAACGCCAAATGCGTGCAATGATCGGCTGCTTGAAACTTGTAATAGCAGCTGCAGGCGTACGTGGTAATTGTGCAGGGGAGGGAGGGTTACTGTCAACGCGAGGCTGAAAGTGCACAACGATTCTGATCGTACAAATCGGTAACTGGTAGATACAAGTCCTAGGGCAAGGGACTAAGAGACTAAGGGCCTCGGCCCGGACTATCCGAGTAATCCAGTAGATTTAGGCCCAAGTTCCGTCCAAACACACCCGATGAGAGTGCCTATATTGACCGACCCCGCCACGCCGCCTTGTGATATCTCCGTCGGGTGCAACAACAATCTCAGGTGAATCACGGAGTAGACTGCCTCACTAATCAAACTGGAGCTCGGGCTCCCTCGGCTGCACGTGATCGTGCGGCCCGGTTGCTGGGGCTCTCGCATGGCTAAGACCACGTCCTCGTTACAATTACCTCCCTGCTCGCCAAGGTCAACCTTCGATTTCGATTCCCAGGGTAAATGACTCCTTAGAAAGCATGAGTTTCTACGGCCTCTTCCGTTCTGGGCATTCCAGATCATCCAAGTCGATGTAAGTCGCCAGGACTGCAGAACGAGGTCGTTGCGTTGATTCAACAGGCCACCTGCCTGGAGGCTTCGACCGGAGCTCGTGGATGCCCTCAAGGCGCAAAGAGACAAGATCCAGGATATATGCAGGATTTCGGGCGTTGTTGGCGTCTCAATTGCCGTCATTGATTGCGGCGAGAACATCTTCCAGCACAACGTCGGGTGTCGCAATCACGCCAAGAAAGAGCCCGTGACGTCAGATACCGTTTCCACATCGCTTCAATGATCAAGAGCTTCACGGGTGCCTGCATACATCGACTGAGAGCTTAAGGAAAGCTCAAGCTCGACGATATGGTTCAGAAGCATCTCCCAGAGGCTAAGAACAGAGATCCTGTTGCCGCAACGGTGACGATCGCGGATCTGCTGGCCATCGCACAGGACTTCAACGAGCCGATAGTATATGGCTCGGCTGCGATGGCGAGGTCCTGATTGACAAGGACCAAACAATAGCTGTCTTCCGCCACCTCCGACCCCAAGCAAGTCTGCGCTCTCGGTTCCTTTACAACAACGCGTGTTACGCAACATTAGGCAAGATCATCCTCGAGTTATCCGGCAAGCCTTACCATACCTATCTAAAGGAGAACGTTCTGGATCCTCTCAATATGACTCGCACCATCGTCACGAAAGACAGCGGCCTACCGGACAATTCTCCCTGGCATACAGTACTCTCGACAACAACGAGCCATAACGTTCCGCTGCCGGGAAGCAGTGCAAATACGGCAATGGGTTCTGCGGGAGGCTTGCTGAGCACCTCCAAGGACTTGTCCAAATACTACAAGGCCCTGATGAGATCGTGGCGTCGCGAGGAACAGGCGGAAAGGAGCGGCTGTGAGACTGAAGAAAAGAAGCCTGTGATTGACGATTTCTCTTGGCTTTTTGCACCACTCCAAATCATGGAGACGCCAGCATTCCGCGAAAAGAGTTATGCAGCCGGATGGGCCAGAAGTTAGTTGCCAACCACGGTGGGTGATATCGGGGTCAATCCTGGGCTGGTGGACAAGATGCCCGTGCTTGCGGACGGAATAACCAACTCTCGGCTGGCGTTGTGGCACCAAGGAAGCCTCGTGGGCGTGACGTCTTTCGTCATGATACTTCCTGAGACCGAATCGGCAGTTGTGGTTCTGACCAACACAATGGCCAAGAACGATGCTGCGGACTCGAAATCCTCTTCCAGGGGCGCAAATCGCAGAAATACCAACTGCAGCACCACCACCACGACACGTTCACCTGGTCCATGGGATGGAATGAACAGATCAAGAAGGGGCGGTTTATGGTCTTCCAGCCGGCATTCTACTTGATTCGCTTTGGAGGTGAAGATGGGAAAGGTACCACTTCACTGAACTGGGTTTATGATGCGGCGATGCTCGATGGAGAGGATTTTGTGAAGGAGTGAGGCCTCAAAGGGTTGCAGACACGAGCATGGTACCTTGGGATGGTAAGGTCAGTTCATATTAAGAGAAGTGCAACAAACATTAAAGCTATTGCATTAATACTATGGCTTCCGCTTCATAACGGGTGTGTGTCTTTGCAAAGTCACGTTTTTCACGTCTTCTTAATGGTAGCACAGTAGGGATTGAAGGTTCAAACAGAACGATCACTTCAAAAGGTGCGGTCTGATCGTAAGTTGTAGACTAATATGGCGAGATTTAATGGAAGATACTTGGTTCCTCGCATGACTAGGCCTCCTCGACAGTGTCCCTGAAGTTGTAGTCGGCAAACTGCGGGGGCAGAGCGTTCCCAGAAACCTCAGCCGTCTTCAAAAAGCGCCTGATCTCGGCTTCCTCCTCATCAGTGAGATGCACATCGATGGAAGCACAGTTCTCCTCGAGGTACTTGATCTTCTTGGTGCCGGGGATCGGAATCACGTCGTCGCCCTGCTTGAGCAACCACGCGAGGGAAAGCTGCGGCAGGGTGCAGCCCTTCTTGTCAACCAGCGCCTTGAAGTCGCTGACCAGCTTGACGTTCTTTTCGCGGTTGCCCTCCATGAACCGCGGCATGACGCTGCTGCGGATGTCCTTGGCGTCGCTGCCCGTGTCGCCGCTGGCGAAGACGCCCGTGATCAGGCCGCGGCCGAGGGGCATGGCGGCGATGATGGCCACGCCGAGCTCCCGACATGTGGCGATGAGGTCGGTGCCGGCGGGGCCTTCGGCTTCGAGCGCGAAGGGAGAGTAGTCAACTTGCACGGCTGCGACGGGAGCGATTTTGACGGCTCTTCTGAGAGTGGTGGACGAGATTGCCGAGAGTCCTATGTACTTGATTTTGCCTTCTCTGGAGTGTTGTTAGTGGAAGAACGAGCATGCTTCTGTACAATTGCGTGCAAATGCTTACGCCTTCAACTCAGCCACGGCTCGCATCGTCTCCTCGATAGGGGTCTTGGGGTTGGCATGATGCATGTAGTCTAGGAGGCAGGTCAGCTACTTGAACTGCAGGGATATTTGGGTAGAATTACAGAGATCGATGCAGTCGATGCCGAGAGCCTTGAGACTCTCGTCACAAGCCTTCTTACAAAAGTCGGCAGAGCTGTCAACTTCGTAGGTCTTACTACCCTTGATGAAGCCGAACTTGGTGGAGAAGAAGATTTCATCGCGCTTCCCAGTGCGCTTGAACCATTTGCCCACGAGGGCTTCGCTGTCGTGGTAGAGACTATTTTAATTAGCACTCCCACGCTAACAATGCATGCTAGTACTTGGTGGCTCACTCGGCGCTGTCCCAGAAGGTTGCTCCAAGTTCGTAGGCACGATCGAGGATGGCGAACTGCTCGTCGTCGCTGGGGATGGTTCCGTAGGTGCCCGTGGAGAGACCCATCAGACCAAAGCCCAGGGCCGAGATACCTGGGCCATTCTTGCCCAGAGAGCGGAGGGGCAGGCGTTGAGTGGGCATTTTAGAATGGAGATGTATGTATAATGGAGTACTTGAGATGGGGTAGTCTGTAGATGATTGTTTGGGTGGTTTAGAAGGCGGGAATGCAGTGCTTTATACTTGGAGCGTCGATCGGGATGGTGGATTGCTCCGGCCAAGCCCACAGGACCTTGACGTTGAAGAGTCAAGAACTAAGATTCAATCGTCGAATAGCGTTGCTTAATTCCATTAAACTCCGCCATTTCCATTGCTGCGCATTGCGGAAGAGTCACTCCGATGCCAACCCGAGATACTTGACCCAAGTTGGTGGTGAAGATTGGCCAATCAAGATGCGGAGTTTCCGAGTAGACAAATAGAGAGATGAATGCCCGCCGCGGGTTAGCGATTTTAGTGTCAAGCCCTGGCAGTCAAATTGCTCCAATGAGATGGCTGCTTTTCCGAGTCGGCGAATCCATCCATGAGACTTGCATAAAAGGTCCACACTCCTCGTCCATCAGCCGTGTCCGTGTCCGTGAGCATGAGTATGAATCCTCGCCGCAATCATCGAACCACCAGAACCAACGTCAAGTCGGGCTGTCGCACTTGCAAGTGAGTTCCCACCGGGGTTATTCTCCTAAGCCAAAAGCCATCATCCAACGACTCATGCGCAAGCACCCAGGATCCGCAAGGTCAAGTGCGACGAAGGCCGCACCGCGTGTCGTCGGTGCATCTCGACCGGCCGCGTCTGCGATGGATACGGCGTCTGGGCGGCGGAGGCAGCATCTACGGCCATCGCCAGCGCCTTATCCGCGTGAACGCTGTTGAAGTTGTTTCACGGCCGCCTGTGTCTCTGTTTGCCTTTACGTCGGACCCTGAGGAGAAGGGCTACTTCGAATGATTCAGGTGCCGCACGGCGACGAAGCTGCCGGCTAGCTTCGTGTACGAGTTCTGGACTTCCCTCTTGCTCACGGCAAGCAGCAGCGAACCGGCCGTTCTACATGCTGTCCTCGCCTTGGGCTCTGTTCACAAAACTGGCATCGTCAATACAGATCTTGCGAGACACACCAGGAATGTCCCCGATGAGCAGGAACGCTTCATGCTGCGGCACTACGGCAAGGCAATCGACCATCTCCAGCCGCATTTCTCCATCAAGGACCGGACATCTTTCCGCGTCGGCCTCATCGCCTGTGTTGTCTTTATCTGCTTGGAGTTCCTGCGCGGCCACTTCCACGCGGCCCAGATCCATTTCCAAAACGGGCTCCAGCTCCTAGGAGAAATGCAAATCCTCTCAGGTGCAAATGATGGGACGACAACGTCGACGGTGATTTCCTCAACCGCCACTCCCAAGATGGCAAGATCTCTCCATTGGAGTTTCTCCAGGCCACTGGCATACCTAACTTTCGGTTACGCACCCAGTTTCGGATGGCAGACGGGCTGTTCGATGCTGTCGCCGCCGAGGTCTATCCCGACGTGCCTTTCACGTACGCTGCAAGCTGCCAGATCAACCTCCAACGGTTTGCGACCGGCCAAGCCCTGGAGACCTACGTCTTAGCGAAGTATCCGGAGGTGAAGTCATCGCCGACCGGCAAGCTCAGCCCCATCTTCGTCCACTGCCAGGGCTCAAAGGTCTACGTGAATGAGATGACCGGAACGAAGTACAGCCCCAACCAAGTCAAAGTCGCGCTTGACCTGGCCACCGAATTTGTGGAGACCAAGAACGTCAACCCGGCACACTTCGTCATCGTCGCTGCGGATATGGCCAACGTCGACATCGCCGCGAAGATGTGGAAGCGGGCCGAGTATTCGGCGCTCCTCGCGATGCCCCCAGCGTCGACGGTGGAAGCGTACCAGGGAAAAGAAAGCGACATCGTCATCGCCATCATGAGCAACAACGCGAATGCTGGCGCTGCCTGTTTGGACGAGCACCGACTTAACGTCATGTTCATCCGCCAAAGATGCGACATCAATGCCACCGGCGGTCTGGTCTGGAAGGGAATGGGGAAAGGGAAGGAATCTCGCAACTACAGGACCTTTGGGCTTGGTGAGAAAGTTCATTGAGGGAAAGCCAGGCTTTTACAGAACTTGCACGTTGGGTTGTTGAAGGCTGGACGGGTGGCCCAAGTTTCGGTGAGGTCGGAGGTAGAGGTTGCCGGGCCTTCAAGCTCGGCTGATACAGGCGCTTAAGCGCTATTAGTATTGTAATATGAATGATTCATGACCGTATTCGGCATCCTCAGTCCATATATAATACCACCCATCGATGTATCAATTAGACTCAATCAAACTTGAAAAGCTCTTCCATCTTTCAAGATAAATCTCTAATTATTAGCAAGAGGCACTGACAAACTTAGCAGCACGCATGAGTAGTGATTTCGGACCAACAATAGGGCGGCCTCGAATTCGAAGCAAAAGTACGAGATTCGAAGTCTAATCAATATTCCGAGCGGTGAGAATGCGCGTTAATAGCGATGATCAGTTCGAAAGAGAATCTAGGTATGCGTATTTTGCGAGGGTCAGTTGGGCGGTCCAATTTAGCGAGGCCTCGGTCACGGGTCTCGGGATTTGTGGGGCCGGGTTTGTCGTTGAGTCGGCGGAGCTCCGACTACATGACCTCCGGAGGTCCGGACTCGATCCTGCACAATGCCCACTGTAGCGCAAATGATGATGTTTACGATGCGGTATATGATTTTAGTGTGTTGTAAACTAGAGGAACTGAAATATTACATAAAACCTTCCTTCTCCAGCACAAAAATCACTCATGGATCAACAATTTGGTTAAAAACACATTCCATCTCAGTACACCCACAAATCCTCTTCCTCTCGTTTCCTGTGTCTTTTTTTTTTGTTTGATTTGCTTAGATACCCTCCTGGTGGGTAGTTCCCGGGTTTTCCTCCTTTCTCCGCCCGGCGTCTTCGCCATTCTGTACTCCCGAATTTCGTTGCAGAGCCTCTTCATCAGAACCTGGAACAGCCGTCTCAAGATCGGTTCCAGCCTGCTTGCGGATCCTGGCCATTTCGTCGGGTGGGGGAGGTACCCACTTGGCGCTCTTGGCTGGCGGCACATTTTCCAGATACATGGTATCAATCTCTTCAAGGGTGCGCCCCTGACCCTCAATGACGAAGAAGTAGACAAGCAGCCCGCCAATGATATTGCAACCTGCAAAAACGTAGCCGTAGCGAAAGTCGATTTCCTTGGTAATAAATGGCGTGAAAAAAGCGAGCAGGAAATTCCACAACCAGTTGCTGGCGGTTGAAAGCGCCATTCCCTTGGCGCGGTAGCGCGAGGGGAAGATCTCTGACATAATGGTCCAAATCATAGGTCCCCAGGTCGTTGCAAAGCCTACAATGAATAGACAGGCCATTACGATCATGGCGATACCCGCACTTCGGGTGTTCTGCGGCGTGTCCCTGTCCAGCGAAAAGTGGCCGACAGATGCAAAGATGAGGAAGCATATGAACATCCATATGCTCCCTGTAATCAAGGACTTACGACGGCCGTAGTGCTCCACTATGTAGAGACCAATAAACGTGACGACAAAGTTTATGGTGTTGAGAATAATTTGTGTGATATAACTGTCGATTTCAACAGACCGAAAGATCGTCGTACCATAATAAACTCCAAAAAGTTAGCAGAGCCCTCAGAATGATCAGAAATGCGCTCACAGAAATAATTAGCGCCTGTAAGTTGCTGGAACATCTGTAGAGATACTCCAATGAAGATACGGTAGGCCATCCGGGGTGCGTGAAACATCGCGATGAATTCGGAGACGGGGTTGCCTTTGACTGTTTTTTCTGCACGCAACTTGATTTCGATCTCCTCCATTTGCGTGTGAATAGCCCAGTGATTAGGCGTAGCTCCATATATCTTGCAAAGGGTCTTACGGGCGCGGTCGACGTTGCCGCGTCGGTAATCATATCGGGGGGTCTCGGGGAAGAGCAGGATGCCGATTCCCAGAATGAGCGTGAACACCCAGCCAAGACCAACGACGACACGCCACGAGGCCGAACTATTAGGCTGATGGGTAACAGTGCCGTAATTAAAGCATGCTGCGAGGAAAATGCCAAATGTGATGAAGAGCTGATATGTGCAGACCATGGCGCCTCTGATCCACGGCGGAGAGCATTCAGCTTGAAACATCGGCACAAGCAAAGACAGCGCGCCGACACCGAGACCAGCGACCTGAATGAATTTAATTAGCCCACAATGCTGCGTTGTTGGAAAATTTGCATTTTACGTACCCAACGGCCCATCATGATCTGGACCCATTCCCGGTCGGCAGAAATCTGGATAATGAACCCGATGGAAATAATGAGATTCCAAAAGGAAATACTGTACTTGCGACCAAACCGGTCGGCAATGGGAGCGGAGATAAGGGCGCCGATCAATGTACCGATCGAAAGAAGAGCGACGATGAGACCGGACCGGACAGTGCTGAAGGCGCGCTCGCCATCACTGTTCGTCTGGGCGAAACGATCAAGGAAGTCGGGCATCTCGAGGAAACCACTGATTTGGCCAGTGTCATATCCGAAACTGGGCGTAGTCTGGTCAGCTAGATCCTTCCCCAATGCGTATCTATACTCACAGAATTCCACCCATAGATACAAACGTCGCGAGGACGAGGGATCTCCCCGTGATACGGGGTAAGGGCGAGAAGTCAAGCCCCGCGAGGGACCGACGAGCATGTGCCCCCTTCTCCGAGGCGGGGTTTTGCTCGTCAAAGTATACTGTAAGGTACTTTGGTGCCATGATGAACGACGAGGCTATGATGGCCTGTGGATGTCAATTGGAACAAGATGTTGTCTGGATGACTGCTTGTACTGTGCATGAGGGTAATGAGACTGCAAGTAAACTTCTAGCTAGAGGGAAGGTCTCGTACTTGTCTTTTAAACAACTTCTTTACCTCTGTCCTGCCCCGTGAACACGGTGATGTCGAAGTCGGTGATTGTCCAATGAGCCCCCTGCGTCCCCGCGGCTTTGTCGGACCTTGCCCATGGGGTCTCGAGACCAGGTAATCGGTCCGTCCCCATCGGTCAGGTGCGGATACGTGGAGCTTTGACATGACTAGGAGCCAATTCGCGACGATCCTCTGGAGCTCTCCACGAGGGGATATTGGGGAAGGCCCCGTTGCAACGTTGAAAGGTACAAGGTTTGATTACAGCGAGCTCCATCGGCAGTGATGACGTCTCGCGGACGCCATGGGACGTACTCTATGATTCGGCGGCTAATCGGTGATTCCTACCAGCTTGTGGTGGCTGTTCCGAGAGTTCCGAAATGCTGTGGTTGATTGGACGGCGGGACGTGATGGAGGGCACCACGACAGGCCCTCGTATGATATCGCCTGGAGGCTATAACTCAAATTTGGTAAAAACTCTGAAATTGGCTATTCATTGCTCCAATGTTTTGAGTAGCTATTCACCATTGGAAAGCCAATGGTCGTTAGAATTATCTCCAAGCACCATGGACTACACGCCGTTGACGCCTCCATCTCATCGGTTGCCAAGACTCGCCGATCTACCGCACCCAACCATGTGGCTCAGCTATAACGAGAACCCTGTCTTACCACGTCTGCAGAGTCTGCCCACCTGGCAGGCCACCTTCACGTCCCGGGAACATGGGACTGCCTGAGCTTACTGCTCCGGACGGCCCTCCCTCGGCCGAATCCAGCTGTACAAGCCCCTCTATAGACCCACTATCCCCGGATTACTCTGTCAAAAACGTGATAATAAGCACTGATGGAAAGTTGGAGGTTCCCGAGCCACGGGATTTGATAACCCTGTGGAGGCTGCGGTCGGGCTCGGGGAAAACGTCCGACGTCATGGGGCCTGTGTCGACCCCGCCTCCACTGCTTGGAAATAAACAAGGAGGATTGTTTTACCGCTTAGCAACTATCTTTCATAAGTGCATACACATTGCTTGTTGTTCAGCGTCCTTAAAGCTGCCGAACTTATTCTCCAGACCCAAGAAGGAATGCCTGATTATGCCTGACAGTAAGCAAGCAAGTACGATGCATATTCCTTGTTTTCTGGCTTTTGTATTTAGTCAAGGCTAGTGAGGGTGGTTGAAGTCGACCTGACTGCTCATTGTGGTCATTGTGGCGAGGGCGGTCCCGAGGGACTGGTCGAGGGAGACCCTGTCCAGGAGACTAACGCTTGGCACGATGAAAGCGGTGACAATGCCAACACTCTTCACCATTTATCGGACCGAATACCGGACTTTGAGACTATCTTGGTACATACCGAAATCGGACAGCCCAATATCCATCTAGACAATATCAAGGTTATCGTCGAGGCTAATAGATGAGGAGAGTTGTCGTTGCTATTATGAGATGCTGGTGTTACTGCGAAAGTAGATAACCTTGGCGGCACTCATGTGCTTTTCGTTGTATCCGTACCAGCAGCGTGATGAAAATGCATGTGTAGCTTGTGAAAGGTGGCCCATATGCCAGTAGTGTGTGTACCTCCCTTGTCTTCTTGAATTGCAATGGCATCGTACAATGAATCAGAAACATCGGGGGGCGGTATTCGCTATGACCTACACGCCAGCTGGACTTCAGCGAGGTATCCGAGCATGGTGATATATTAAGACATTAATTGATAGGCCTCTTCTTCTGTCGTCTCTTGATCAGTCAACGGTCCACAGGCTTTGCCCGGCATCAATTTTATGACAGGTATACTAAACAACGCTAGTGATTTTTTAGCAAGAGATTATCACTCCGTATGATTTCAAATGTAAATACCGTCTTTTTAAATTATCTCCGGCGAAAATCTACATACCGTCCTTGCCGTCATCAAGCGCTTCTCTCATGCAAGACTTGCCTATACACAAGTCATCACTAAGTCTAAAGATAGAGTTACTCTTCATGACCCTGAAGGAATAATTGCAGTTATATTGTTTAGTTACGTGGATCTGTCGCTTTTTTGTAACGAGATGTCATTACTTAACCTATGGCGGCCTGTTCATTATGGGATTTGAATTTAAGCCTATTGACAGAGACTCGGAACTTCCGTCCTATTTCTTTAAGCAACAGTCAAGGTTCATTCTTCCTCTATCTAATTTTATTGCCGTGGTTTTACGGTCATTCATATCTCGCTATTAACTGTTTTGAACGTGTGCAATTAACATCTGCCTCCGAAGGGTGTCGGTCAAAAAGCTGGTAAGAGAGTGATTTTGGGATTTAAGACCTGAGTTCCTGACTTAGCCTCTCGCCAGCGTCTGGGCTCTTTCCCCGAAAGTCTTCGCAATGGAAGGTCTCTGATCAAGCCTGTTCAGCCAAGCAGCTACATGGGGGAAATTCTCTTCAAGTTGGATCTTCTCTGCAAACGGACCAGGGCTAGTAGCGTCATACCACGGAATCAACGCAAGTTTAAACCATGGGACGAACGCAACGTCCGCGTAGCTGAACCTTTCGCCAACCAAATATTCGCGCTCTTCCAGGTGTCGGTTCAAGACATCGCAAATTCTTCGCATCTCGTTCAGATACCGATTCTTCGCACTCTCAACCTGTTCCGGGTGATACTTGAGAAACCACAAAGCCTGGCCAAAATATGGACCTTGCCCTGACATTTGGAAATGCAGCCATTGTTTGGCTTGAAAATACTCGGCAGTCCCAGGTGCGAAAGAGATAGTGTTCGTCTTGTCGTAAGTTTCGACAAGGTACTCGAGGATGGCGCCGGACTCCCAGAGAGTGATCCCAGTGTTAGGATCTTCGATAGCTGGAACGCGCCCGTTGATGCTGATCTTCTCGTAAGGGCATTTCTTCATGTCGGGAAACTCGATGAATGCCGTTTCGTAGGGGACGTTGAGCTCTTCGAGCACCGCGGCCACCTTCCACGGATTAGGACCACTGATGTGGCTCCAAAGAGTTAAAGGTTTGATTTGGTCCATGTTGAGACGGGGAGAAAGAGGCTCAGTGCATTCGAGTGGGGTTTCTGGAAAAGAGGGCAGGCTTGGGCATGTAGCTAAAGTCGATTTGGCGGTGAGGATGGGATGCAGAAGTTGGGCTCGGTGCCTGTTAGAGTCTTGCGGGCGAATCAGTGTAGATATATTGAACATCTGTCTCTGATTCTGGAAGCATGTTGTCGATTTGTAAGCCTTGGTGAATTACAAAGCAAGGGTTTTATCCTCCGTTGTCCACTTCTCCTTCGCTTCGTCTAAAGAACCACCGTGACACGCTAACGTCGCAGGAAAGCATATACCCTGAGGGTGAAGGCCAATGAAGGCTTTCCGCGGCACTGCGAGCTTTGTACCACTCTCCATCAGCATTTCTGGAGCCGTTAAATTTACTGACTGTGGAGAACTATATCCTTGTTGGTTCTAGGCGTTTTCTCAAATAAGTATTCCATTACAAAGTACAAGTCTACGATCGAGCTAAAACACTAACAGGTGCCTTTCTCATGATCGTGGCGTTGGTGCGTGCAAGGCGGCGATGTGGCCAGCATGGCAACGTCACTCGTCAGTCATTGAAGTGGGTTGTGTGGTTAGTTGAGCGAAAGCTCAAATGTGAAATTCCTTGGCAGAATAGTGGGGAGAAGAAATCGATAGCTGTCGGGCTCCTTAACAAGGGGTTCGTCCAAGTGTCGAAGCGAGTGGGATTGGGATTTAGGACTTACTAACACCCAGTCAAGGGTTCCCACCATAACCGAGGCTTCGAGTGGCTCTCAACTGGCACCGGGGCCTTCTGTGCTTGGTCAGAAAGAGTACAAGCTTTGCAGCCGTGTCTGAAGCTCACTGATGGGTTTTGTCCGAGCAGGACAATCTCCATGTGGGTTTCTCCGACCAACGCTACGACAGATTCAGCAACGTGGACGGCGATCCAGACCCGACACGCCACCGAGCGGGGTCGGGGATTCCGAATTGTCCGGTTCTAACCCGGCATCGTAAGCATAACCAATTGTTTATTGGGGTTGTGCGAGACTTGAGCCTGGCACATGCCTCGAAGGATCTCTCAGACATGATGAACCGCCCACACGAGTGCAGCATCTGCAAGAGAGGCTTTCCCACTCACAGCCGCCTTATTCGACACGGGAAATCACGTAAGTCTGGCCCCTCGCAGCGAGGAACACCGTGCGGACTAATCTGCAGACGCCCCGGAGCAACACGTCGCGTGTCCGTTCTGCCACCGCAAGTTCCCCAGGAAGTATGCCGCCTTCTCGTTCCATCCCATGCCTAAACATTCTCTCTGACCTCGTGCTTCCCGTCCACAAGTGATTCAGCGCAACGGCACTTCCATACGTGCCCCAAACGCGATGGCCGGCCCATTCCACCGCGTCCTAAGCGTGGACGCGGCCGGAAGGCCTGCGATAATTGCGCGCAGTTGAAGATAGCCTGCGACTCCGAAGCCCCCTGCGAGGGCTGCTTAAACCGGGGCACCAACTGTTCCTACGAACGATTAGGAAGCCATCGAGCTCCGGGTCTACCCACCAATGTCTCCTCGCCAGCTTCAACGCCATTTGTTCCTCGAGAACAGCTGTCTGATGTCGGCAACCGCGCAATAAGTGCCACACCATCGTTGACCAACATTGGCAAGTCCGCGGTGCAATTCCTTCTCAAATTATCCGCCTCTGAGCATAGAAACATTGTCGACATTCGCAAGGCGCTGGAAACGGATTCCATCATCTGTATAGATCCATGCGTCCCTTTGACAGTGGACTTGAGCCACGGGTCATCAGATGAACTCTTCTTGAACTTTGAGTGGTTCCTTTCTCAAGATGATCAATCCTGGTACAATTTCTTTACACCTGCTCCTCTCGACGACATGCCGCAAGACAACGCTCTCAGTCCATCAACTCCTGGGGAACAAGAGAGACTGTCGCTGGAGCAACGCATCCCAGACCTCATGCGCCTTTTACAACTAACTGAGGCTCCTGGGCATGGTTTCTGCCACGATTCACAGGCACAGAAGCGAGAGCTGTTTTCAAAACTCCTGGTATCACAGCACATGCAAGAAGCTATCGATGCCTTCTTCCGGCGAATGTATCCGTACCAGGCCGCAATCCATCGTCCGACCTTCAGAGTACACGACACATCACCGCTTCTGTTGTTGGTCGTGATTTTGGCTGGCTCAATATACACCTATCCGGAGGATATCCACATTATTGCGCGGGAAGGATTCGACACTTTGGAGAATCTGGTCTTTGGGAACACCGAGTTTGACATGCTCGTGATCGAAGGCCACGGTTGCAGTCCGAGTATCTGCCAAAGCCACATAGACCTTCTTAACGCATCCATCATCATCATCTACTTGCAACTTGGGATGAACGACAAGCGAAAGCGCTGGCGAATGCGGAAACTACGGTTCCCTATGCTCATCGCCGCTGCCCGGGCTTTGTCACTCTTCTCCACCCGTGAGCCTGTCCCCAAGAAGGGATCTTCCTTCCAAGAGCACTGGAACTCGTGGGTCAAGGCCGAATGCATAAAAAGGTACCTCCCATTCCATCCCATGGGTGATTAGGCGTAAGAGCTAACTGAGACGTAGGACATCCTTCGCCATCTTTGCGATCGACAGCGAGCTTGCAATTCTCTTTCGAACTACGCCGAGGATCATGCTAAACGAGATGAACCTCGGGTTTCCATCAAGCGAAGCCGCTTTCAGGGCCAAATCCTGGGAAGAATGGTTGCTTGTGGATTCTACCACCAACGATCCTCCCAAGCGTGTATTTTCTACTTTCATCCAGCAGCTCATGGACGATAACCGAAAAGCGGTGTCTGAGAACGAAGTTCAGTCACTTACTTTTCTGAGCCTATACTTCGTCCTATATGGTACGTGCTCCCCCACGTCTCTCACCGTCGTCTCTTGCACATTTTTATTGAATAGATCTAGGACTGCATCACCTAATATTCCTCTCCCAAGCCAATCCTTTCTACGCTTCGCAAGCAAATCCTCTCCTCAAACCATTAAAACGGTGGAAGGAGTGGTGGGATATCAAGCATACTAACGTAAGACCGTGGAACTCAACTGAGATATGTGTTTCTCAAGTAGGCACAAGCTTGTACTGGTTTGCAAGGTTGCTTTTGAAAGTCAAGTCAACCATGCTAGTAGAGGATGTGGACTCAGATTCCTTGAACGGGCTTCACAAGTTTGTACGGAAATACGAGACGGAGAAGTTCGACTGAAAATATTGCATTTACTAGTTCAGCAATTCATCTGGATTCAATTTTTCGTGCTTTTACTCTGGCAGAATCGACGTCACAGAGCCGTCTCTCTGCCTTATTCATGCCACGCGGAATTGCCATCTTTCCTTTTTCTCGTGCTGTTTTGCCCCAATCCAAGTTTCGTATTTGCTATAGTACTCGAGTAGAAGGGCAGTTGGAAGTACCACCCTTTCGTATGCCCTGCCCTGATGCTGTTTTCTCGAAGGCGATCAACATCAAACTGTGTTAATGAAGTCAGAAATCATGAATTCCTGATGTCCCCTAAAATGTGATCATTCTTTCTGAGCCCAAGCTGAGATATAAGAGTGAATTCATCCTTTGGTCAAACCACTAGCCCATTTCTCTTTCTATTGACATCTCGTCCCTGGTATTTCGAATATTTAGACCTTCTCTCGCTCTAGGACAGCTTTATACAGCCCTTCAATCTGTAACGTAACTAGTTCGGGAGGTTCAACGACTGGAAAGTGACATTCTCCAGCGAGCTTTGCAAAGCTGACCAAGAGGGGTATTTGGCTTCAAAGCTTCTGTGAAAGTCCAAGTAGGACGGACTCGTCCGTGGGCGGCTGAAGATGTGGCGGATGAGTGGAGGGTCGGAAATGGCCTCCATTCGCTGCATCGGGGAGCCCATCGTTCGTAATTCTTCGCAACGAGCCAGCAGAGGTGAGACCAGCTTAGAAAGCCGTGTGCTCCTAGGTCGTTGTAGAAATGATACAATGTCTCTCCGTCCTCACTGCCGCCAAGCCATCGTTTAACGAGGCCCTCCTGAGCTTTCTGCGAAGTCTCAATTCTTTGATACATTGTGAGAGAGGCGACAAACTCGGGTGGAACCAGAGTCTGAATGAAGTCCGTGAGGAGCACCGCTGGAACTCTGTGTCTCCCAAGCCTTGCAGTTATTTCCATGCCACACCAGCCTCCATGAGAGTGAGAGACTAGGATAAACCGGTTGATTTCAACGGAGTCCAGGAGTACAATTGTGTCGTCGGCTTGGTCATCCGCAGTCCATTTCCGGTAGAGTTGCGGCTGGCACCGTGACTTCTCCAGCAAGTAGTTCAATCCCAACTTCCTCGAGCAATCTGCCCTTCATCTATTAACAACTGACTTTCCACTACGGAGTCCCCTTCTAGAGAATATCCATGGTGTTTCTTCATGGAGTCGCCTATATCTCTGGCAGTGTAGATCTTGATTGATACGAGACGTCAGGGCTTGTCAAGAGAGACGTCATCGTTGTTGGTATTGCATAACGTCTCGGGTTACTTGGGAAGCTGCCTATTCCAAGAATGGCTCCGGCGAATCTCGGGCTGTTTGATCAAATCATGGCCCTTCAATGGGCGCAAAGAAATATTGCTGCTTTTGGGGGTGATCTAAGTAATGTTAGCCTCATGGGTCAATCTGCTGGCGGAGACGCAGTGATCTGTTTGATGATCGTAGACGGAATAGAGCGTCCTTTCCATAAGGTGATTATCCAGAGCGCACCTCTTAGAATACGGCTTTTCGACCGCGATCTGATAGTCGAAACTCTAGGTTAGCTTGCATGCAAACGCCTTGCTGATGACACCCGCTCTAGAACTGCGCAGGAGATGCTTTCTCCATGATCGAGGTTCTGCGCCCTGTTTTCCGCATTCCGCTGTTAGGCGCAATCGTTAGTCGCATCCTCACTTGGTACGTCTCGACAACTGCTTTCATCTGGCCAGCGGAAAACTTTCATAAGCAGTACCTTCAAGCCGGAGGACAGTCGAGCTTTTATCTGTTCAACTGGCATTCGTCGCAAAGCCCGCTACGATCCACCCACTGCGTTGACCTACCGTTTCTGCTAGGCACGTGGTCAACCTGGAAGGATGCTCCAATGCTATGCGGCCCAGGTTCTCGCGATGTCGTGGAAAGTCTGGGAGACAAGCTCAAGGATTTGTGGACTGCTTTCGCGCGAGGCGATAAGAAAGATCCGGGGGGGGGGGGCTGGAAATGTTTGGTGATGAAACAACGGAGATATCGTTGTTCGTGATTGCGTGTGATGGGCCTCTCTTTCTTCGAGATGAGAAGCGCATTGCGGGGTGTATGCCCTGGTGTTGGTGGAGATATAGCGGGTAATTCAGGACTAGGAAGTTCATTAGCTGGAGTGCGTTGGTCGGCAATCCCAAGCGACGCGGAATAATGAGACGGGGAAATGTGAATGTCCATGCCTGTCCAGTGTTTATTTCTGTATGCATCCTCAGCCACTGTAGACTACATGTTCGTTCAGCTCTCCATCATCAAAGCGGCCGGACGTCATTTCCAGCTTCATCCGCTAAGACAAGACAGAACAAAGATGGCCGTCGGCTGGGTAAATGAGCCGAATCGGACAGACATTGCTACACAGCCTCTCTGCACTAACGCGGCAATGCGCCTGTTACCGGGCAAATTGATTGCCCGCCTGAATCCGCTTTCAGCGCAGCATTGAAGACAAGCCTCGTTGTGGACCTATTCCTAGAACGAGCTAGTCCATTACCAGCGCGATCCTCGCTCATCCCACCTCGCACTCGGTTTGCAAGGCGACAGGGATTAGAAAAGGTTGCGAGTTTCAGCCCTGTTTGATTCAGGTGCCGCATTCCCGGCTAGAAATTGCTTCAGGGACAATACATATAAATGAGTTTCGCGAACAAGAGACGACTCAACCCATCAATCACCATCACTCACCATCTTCCAACATTAAGACAACTCCAACGCTTTCCCTCAAGGCAAACATCTCACCAACAAAACCACTACATTCAATTTACCCTTCATCTTCCAAGAAACTAGTCGCCAACATGTCCGCTTTCACACCCCGCAAAACTATCCTGGTGACTGGCGCAACCGGCAAGCAAGGCGGCGCTGTCATTGACAACATCCTGGCGTCTTCTGAAGCATCCTCTTTCAACATCGTCGCAGTAACCCGCGACGCGACTAGCCGCAGGGCGCAGAAACTCGCCTCACACCCTAGTGTGTCAGTCATTGAAGGAGATTTGTCAAATGCCGACGAAATCTTCAACAAGGCCGGGCTCGTATGGGGCGTCTACAGCGTGCAAATCAACTCCGACTTGGAGGAGCAGCAAGGCAAAGCCATGATCGATGCGGCCGTGATGCATGGCGCTCAGCACATTGTGTTTTCTTCAGGTGATCGCGGCGGTCCTGAGCGATCACCCAACAATCCCACCTATGTCAAGAACTTCGTGGCCAAGCACGCAATTGAGAAGCATCTCCAACAGCGAGCTGAAAAGAGCCCCCAGCAGATGACTTACACGATTCTTCGGCCCGTCACTTTCTTCGAAAACCTCACGACAGACATCCATGGCAAAGGCTTCGCGCGCATGTGGGAGCAGCTCGGTAGCAAGAAGCTTCAGATGGTCTCGACGAAGGACATTGGCTGGTTCGCGGCCCAGAGCTTTCTCCAGCCCGACAAGTACCGAAACACGGCCTTGACACTCGTGGGCGACGAGTTGACGCAGCCCGAGGCTGACGCCATCTACAAGAAGATCACGGGACATTCCATGGCCATGGCGGCTTGTCCGATTGCGAGTGCTGTCAAGTTCGTGCTGAAGGGATCTGTGGGCGACATGTTCAAGTGGTTTGCCGACGAAGGCTACGGTGGCAACGTGCAGGAATGCCGGAGCATTAATCCCAACATGCAAGATTTCGGGGCCTGGATGAATGAGAACAAGGGAACTTTCATGTAGAGTAGCCATTATTTCATAGTTACGACGGTTATGTTAGCAGATCTATTCACACTCCTATACCAAACTAGTTTGTCGCCTGGAATATATCCCCTATTAGGTGTTGCATCTAGCAGATGGATATGATCATATGTGCGAGAAGCTCTTGATATTCTTCCTATCTAATGAGGGTCTTTGGGCCAGTCTTATAGACGAAGAGACTGATGATGACCTCGGATGACCTCGGACAGCCGAGAGGCTCCGGATCCTTCGGAGTCTTTGGCTTTAACTAGCTAAAGATAAAATCAAGGAAAAGCTAGGCCTAGATGACGAGGCCGGTGATGAGGCCGGTGGCGATAGTGTGTTAGTGGTATAATGCTGTAGATATCTAATATCCCGATATATATGATATACCCCCCTAGCTTAAAGGTATTCAAGCTGCTAGATAATCTGTTCCTTATCCTAAATAGGATCCCTATTGGAGGGATATCTAAAAAGCTGCCCTGTTGAAAGGGATACTGTTAGAGAGGTCTGAAAAATTAAAGGAAAATAGGGATAAGGATAGAAAGAGCTAGTCTTCGATATCTAACTTAATCTAAGACTTAATAACTACTTTAATATTAATAAGACTAATATATCTAATAAATTCTTTAAATTTCTAGCTAGGTAGAGCTTTGGTTAGACTATTAGCTAGTATTTAAGCTATTAGTATATATTTAACCTTAAATTATTAATTAAGATAGCCCTAATAAGCCTAGTAGCTATAGATATTAATATACTTAAGTATAGTCTTAATCCTAGGGGTTTTAAGGGTTATAAGCTAGATAATCTATTAGTTATTATATTTAATAATTAAGGGTTAATCTAGCTAAAGGCTTAGTTAATTAAATAGCTATTAGGTTACTAGGGCTTCCTTTACTATATATATAAAGGTAAGGAGCTTAGCTTCTATTAATAATATTATAACTATATCCTATTTCCTAGCTTTCTAGCTAATAGGTCTGCTAAAGAAGGATAAAATCAATCCCTAGGATAATTTCCAGCTTATCTAATTATTTATAAAGGATGTATTAGACGCTATTTAAAGGTTAGTGCTATATTAAGCTATTATAGCTGTCTTTAAAGTCCTAGGAAAGTTATAGTCGCTAGGAAGGTCTAGGTCTCTAGAAAGATTATCTCTAGAGGCCTTAGGGTCCCTAAAATCCTTCCCTTAGAATTAAATAGCTAGGAATTATATTATATAGAGGTAGCTAATAACTTAGTTAGCTATATATTAATAGAGGTCTAATAGATTAATTAGATACTCTACTAGCTTTAAAGCTACCTTTAAGATATCTAGCTATATAATAATAGCTATATAGTTAATTAATCTAACCTTCTGCTAGAAGAGATAGACCTAAGAGGCTATAGCTTAGATAGAGCTTAGAAGTAGGTTATTTATTAGTAGGGGATTTCCTTTAAAATAATCTATAAGGGTAACTTTAAACTTAGCTATAATATTCTTAATAAAAGAGTCCTAATAGAGCTATAGCTTCCTAGCTAGCCTATCCCTTAGGATCTTAATGCTAAGGAACTAGCTAAGATACTCTAGATTCTATATTCTATACTAATTTTTTAACTACTTAATTAAATAGTTAGTAGCTAACTAATCCTTCTTTTAATATAATAGAATAATATTATCTATAAAGAAGAAAACTATAATTTAACTATTATTATAGATATAAGGATCTTTACTAAGTTAGATTAAACTTAGCTACTTAAAGGTCTAAAGAAGGTCTTATTACTAAAGTAAGGGAGATTTATATAGCCTATATAGAGCTTTCTATAGTAAAAGTAGCTAACTAGCTCTTTAGAATCTATTAGAATAGTAAATATAAATAACCTTATTAAGAGAGCTATTAATAAAGGTATTAACTATATCTAGCTACTAAGCCTTAAGGTTAAACTTAGTAATAATAGCTATTAAGACCTTAAATAACTTCCCTACTAAAGTTATTATATAGATCTCCTTATAATTATAAAGCTAAAAATCCCCTTAAATATATAGCTATACTTTAAACTTAATAAGAAAGCTAATATATATAATAAGTAAGTAAGATAAATAAGTAAGTATAATAAAAATTCTAACCTCTAAGATTTAAACCTTAATAAAACTATAATAATACTATTAATTAATTAAAACTAATTACTATGCTCTTCCTTAGAGGTCTTAATTATAATCTAATAGATCTTTATATTATAATCTACCTTTCTATAAGTTCTATAGTACCTTTCCTTTAGTATTACTAATCTCTATTAACTATTACTTTTTAATAATTTAGCTACTACCTATATATTAATATTTCTCTAATCTATCTTATCCCTCTCTTTATCTATAGTTATCTTCCCTCCTTTATATAGGTAGGTTCTTTTTACTCTATACTACTTACTAAGAGTTTTATTTACCTATTAAAGGATCTAAACCTTAGCTTTTAATAGGGTATTCTAATATATTATTATCTTTATTCCTTTTAAAAGTAATTTAAGTACCTTAAGAATTAATACTAAAAAGTTACTTTAATACTTTTTTATTTATCTTTTAAGGTATTTAGACTAAGAGCTAGCCTTAAGTATAATCTTTAGAGTCTTTAAGACCTAAGGGTTAGGGAGGCTAATCTTCTTTATAGTTAGTATTAAAATCTATAGCTATATATTAAGCTTTAATATAATATTTTCTAGGTTTAAGAGAATAAATCTAGCTTCTTAAAAACCTTTCTTAATATTATTTATTATTATAGTAACTATATAAATAATATAAAAAGCTAGGAAGAACTTAATCTTTAAAATATAGATTATAAAGTATTTAATTAATTACTTAATTTCTTAACTATAGGTTATTTTAAGTAGCCTAAAGTACTTAATATTAAGAGGCTAAAATAGATAAGATAAATAAGGTAGTATATAAAGTATAATAATATTATTCTCTTTATAATATTTCTTAAAGTTAATAAAGTAATAATTTTTATACTTATTAAAGATTAGAAAATAATAATAATTAATTAATTAATTCTTTATATATTAATTAAAGTACTTAAGCTACTTAAGATCTATCTTATTATTAGTCTAGCTATTTTAAGTTATAATAATAGCTTAATTATTTAGAAGGTTATTTTCTTAGTATTAGCTAGTAAGGTAATATTAGCTTATAATTATAATAAATAGCTAGATTACCTAGCCTTTTATATTAATTACTTAAATAATTATAATGACCGGAGCCCTAGCCTGCCCGGGCAGATGCAACTACTATATGGTTTACCAAAGCGGACGAGCAGCGATGTATGTCAACAAGCGACACGGACCCGAGTCGTGGTCGTCCGAAGCAGGAGAGGACTGGGCAAGCATTACCTTCTCAAAGACCCAACACCGAATCATAGCTCTTTATAACCCCCCAAACAGCAGAGGCAACTCGCCCGCGCTACGGGCCCTAGCTGAAACCGCCCCGAGCGACCACACACTACTTATCGGCGACTTTAACCTCCACCACCCTCTCTAGGACTATTACGGCCGAACGGATCGAGGCAGCGACGTCCTTATCCAGGAGGCGGCACGGCACCGCGTCGGCCTCCTCACGCCCCATAGTACCGTTACTAGGCTAGCCCAAGGCCACCGAAATAGCACCCTTGATCTAGCTTGGGCCTCAGAGACTATTCACGCAACATACGAAGGAACCGACTACGAACTAGAAGGATCCGACCATCTCCCGCAACGAATCCGCATTGCTACCGCCCCGGATAAACCAACCCCCGAACTAGACCCCGGTTACAATTGGAAGAAAACCGACCCCCACAAAGCCACCAGCGAAGCAACAGTCCGTCTTCGATGGACCTAGGGCACAATAACCACTGCTAAAGCCCTTAATGAGGCGGTAGATTGGCTCTCTAAACAGCTGGAAGCGATCGCCCAATTCGCGACCCCGAAGCGGAAGAAACCCGCGCCCTACCGAAATCCATGGTAGAACAGCGAAACATCCGCAGCGACCAGCAAGCTCAAACGAGCCCGCCGCACAGCCCAGCATACCGGTCAAATCTCAGACTGGCGAGCCCTGGCCGAAGCGCGAGCACAACGGGACCGCAGCATAAAAGGCGCTCAACGCGCCCTCTGGAGAGAACTCCTTGCAGAGCTTCCAAGGCATAACAGCACACGGTTCTGGGCAATGGAAAGATAGGCAAGACTGCGCAGTGGAACCGCAGCGGCCCCACCACAGCTACCGCCCCTCACCCGACCCGACCACGCAGAGCCAGCAACACTCCACACAGAGAAGGCCGAAACTCTCGCACAGAGATTCTTCCCTAAACCCTAGGCTAATAACTCCAACCTCCCTCCCCTCCCCCCCCCTGGAACCCCTGAACCCGAATCGGGCCCGATGTGCCCCCATATCGAACCCATTGAGATCTATAAAGCCCTTCAAAAGATCAGGTCATGGAAAGCCCCAGGCGAGGATGGCATCCCTGCCGGGTTCCTAAAGGCATGCGGCAAGCCGCTTATACTCACGATCACCGAGATAGCAAACGCCAGCATCGCAATAGGCTACTTCCCGCTCCGCTTCCGCACCGCGATTATTACGGTCATCCCGAAGGCAAATAAGACCCCAGCTAAACAACGAACTGCATCAGGATGGCGACCAATATCCTTACTCAACGTCATCGGAAAAATCATTAAGACTGTCATCAGCCAACGCATCGCGATCACAGCGGAATCGAAAGGGCTTCTACCCGCAGGACAGATAGGCAATCGGCCAAAGAGGTCTACCGAGCTCGCCCTCGCTATTATTATCGAAGCCATGCGCGCAGCCTAGGCCCAGCACGGCCTCGGCTCTCTCCTCCAACTCGACTTCGCAAGGGCCTTCGATGCTATCAACTACCAATGACTCATTGCAGCCCTGCAACGACTAGGCTTTCCTAGATAGCTTCTCATATAGCTTACTAGCTACCTCACAGCGCGAACGGCACGCCTCCGCTTCAACGGCCAACTTTCCAACTCCATCGAGGTCTAAGCTAGCGTCCCTTAAGGATCCCCCCTATCACCTATACTATTCATCCTCTTCATCTCTAGCCTCTACGAAGCCCTTAAGAACGCACCCGGGATAATGGTTATTGGATTTGCTAACGATACTAACCTACTAGCATTCGGACGCAATACGGAAGAGACCCGAGCCCGACTCGAAACCGCCTGGGATATCTGCGATAACTGGGCCCGAACGAACGGAATGACCTGGGAACCAGATAAAGCAAAGCTTCTATACTTCACTTGAAAACGCACTGCGGACTAGACTCGGGCCTAACTCAGAGATCTAACGATAGCGCCCGTCGAGTCATATAGATTCCTTAGACTCTTCCTTCACCGCAAACTCCTCTAGGGACCACACATAGACGCCCTCAAGGGGAAGCTTGAACGCCAGCGGCGGGCCCTTACCGCAATCGCTGCGAGCACGTGGGGGGTTAACCTCGAAGCAGCAAGACTAATCTACACATAAGTCATCCGTTCAACCATCGTCTACGGCGCAGGAGCATACCACACCCCAACTGCCCCTAGAGGAAAGCCCCGAGGCATCGCACGAGCGCTCGCACCGGAACAGACCCGAAGCCTACGCGTGGTCGCAGGAGCATACAAAGCCACGCCAGCCCGCCTTCTAGAGACAGAACTAGCTGTCCCCCCCCTTGATATCTATCTTAACGAACTGGCCGCTCGATTCCATAGCCGCGCGGAAAGGCAGAATACAACCCCGCTCATAAGGTCCGCTACCGCAGCGGCTACGAGGTGGATCCGCCGCAAACAACGACGGGGACCCTGGCGACAACCACTGCAAGAAGTCAAGGATTGGCTAAGAAGCTGGCTTCCACACGCAAGGCAGGTGCTAACCCTCGCTGAAATTAAGGCCCGCACTCAATCCGAGTGGACTACGCGTTGGACCCGACTCCAAGACATGGCGAGAGAGCGCCGCAGGACGAATCGTCTCGAGCCAGCAGAAGCCCACCCTCCTTCCAACGATAAAAAGGCGTTACATTTACACCGAGACCTCGATAAGCACCAAAGCTCAATGCTTATATAGCTAAGGACCGGGAAAATTGGTTTGAGAAGCTTTCTTTTCTCCCGACGCGTGCCCGACGTGCCCTCGCCGCTTTGCCTATGCGGAAACAGTGAAGAAACACCCGAACATATTATCGTCTTCTGCCAAAGATTTGCTGAAAAACGCGGCCTCCTCGTGAACCCGCCGCGGGACCTACACGAACTCAGGTGGCAACTATCAAACCGCAAAACAGCCCAATCAATCGCCCGCTGGTTCCTCCACTTACGCCTCATCCCGCACTACGAGCTCGCCCTCCAAATCCACGGCAACCGCGATCGCGAAGCGGAAGCAGAGCACGAGCTCGAGGAGCACATAGCTCGAGCTCGCGGGTGCTAGCCGAACCCACAGCGCGCCCGCACCGAGTGCCTCTCGCCCCCCCTCAGGGAAAGACGAAATGCACCCGGAAAAAAGCCACGAAGGGCAAAAAAAACCGGCCTATGCTAAACTACGGACACACCCCGATCCCGCACCTTCCCCTCCCACCCTCCGACCCTACTCCTGACCCCGTTCCTCCTGATCGTCCTCCCCGCCGGATTCCCCGAGTTCTGAGGACCCGGTCGACTCAGGGACACCGCCCAGGCGGGCGAGAGCCGGTCCCAACACGCCTTCGAGGCGCTCAAGCACCTCGGCGATGCGGTTGACCCCGCTGACCAACTCGTCGAGCTGGTCAGTCGATGGGCCCGCGGTTACTGCCGCGGGCGCGACACGAAGTCGCTTGGGGGCCCGGCTCTTGGCCCTCAGGGCAGCATCCTTGAGCTTCCCGAGCTCCTCCTGCACCCCAGTTAGCATCACGTAACATCACGCATCGGAATCGACTCGCACTCACAGCGTCGACACCTCTCTCACGCAGGAGAGCCGCCACCAGGGCTCGGGCAGCCGCAACGGCAGCAAACGGCAGAGGCTCGCAGGTCTTGTGCACACGTGCACAAGCCGCGCAGCCGCCTGCCGCCGCGTTAGCCTGGTCTCGGCAGAGACCTGCGGCACCGTCTTTACCCATCCGCGTAACACACGCGGAACAGGGGACATCCCGCACCGCCCCCG